>JACXGM010009902.1:0-26782 GCA_016801145.1 Umbra pygmaea | reverse complement strand
TTCCTTTCTGTTCGCATTTGCACGCATACAATAGTCTTTGCGAGAGAGCCTGTCTTTTCATATTCCATAAAGACTCATCTGCAGGGAAGTAACCTACACACATAGAGGCTCATTAGGCTGGGCATGTCCTGACCATTTGAAGTGAGCGCGACTGGAGCGGTAGCCTACTGGAGCGATATTGAGCAAGAGCCTTCTGGGCTGATAGCACTCACATTACTCTGCCCGGGGAACCTGAATCCTCGTCATGATTACTTTTGAAATCAAAACGGAAACTTGCAGGTAACTGAGTATTGCCCTTGGGTTGTAAAATGTTTAATAGCTGCCACAGTTAAATTAATTTAATTGCTTAAAAAAACGTATACGCAACGCATTCGTTTAATCGATAACAATTGAACGTGATCGACGAAATTCTTAATGATCAATTGTCGATCGTCGACCAATCATGCCCATCCCTACCTCATATGAAATAATACTAAAATCAAAAAGCCGAAAAGTCACGCAAGAGATTACGTCAGCTAAGATTTTATTATTAAGGCTGATATATTGAATGAAACACATTATTATTTGAATAGATATTGCCATGAGCTAAGTGGCTAAGTTATCATGCTTTTCATTGGAATTACAACTTCATTACATTTACTCCTATGGTCTAACCGACCCACACAAAAATACGGAAAATCTTATGTTGCGTTTCAGTCTTAATTATGCTTTTAAACTAAAGTTTGACATGGGTACATTAACAATGACCTTAGGTTGTATTTTGGCGAGAGTTACGCTTTAAGTGACGTAGTTCCACCACACAGCAAGCAACAACATAGACCCAATGAAATTCGTTGCCAACAATTTTAATAATATTTTTTATTCCATCGACTTGTTGATGCAGCCCTGCAAGGGAGTGTAACGTTATAGCAAGGCAAGCTTCATGTGACCTGATAGTTAGAAACATTAGTTATGTATTTACATTAAGGCTTTCTTCATTCTGTATTACCACAGACATGGCTAGCATTAGCTAGCCAAGGGTGAACTAACAATTGAGAAAGTGGACAAATGTCACAGGGCGGTGGTGGAGTTATTGTTAAGCATATTCATCCCTTCTCAACCGTGGACTCTCCTACTGTAGGTTCAGGTAATGTAGGTTTTTATTGCATTGCTTTCTAGAAGAAAAGTACTGTTCACCTGGTGTGGCTCCAACAGGATCTGTTCTCTACCACTTGTACATACAGTAAGTTTTCATTTTGGTATCTCTTCTAATATCCCATTTAATTAAAAGTTGTATTCATTTAAATAGTTTTTTTATCTGAATTTTTTACAGAATATTTCATGAACATTGGTGTTTCACAAACAAGTCACAGTATACATGTGCATACATGGATGACTAGCTCTAAAACAAACCTGCTATGACCTAAAAACCAAAAGATTCAAAGCATTTATGCTTAATATTTTTTTAAAGCAAATATCGGTTAATGAGGAATTGCATAATGTATCAGTATCTGTTAAGAACCATGCGATACCTAACCCTAGCTCTACATCATAGTCCTTCAGAGTAAAATATGGTACACCTGATTTAAAAAAAGTGTTATTTAGATGTGATGGTTAGAATTATGAATACATTTCAAAATGTTCTCTCATCATTGTTTTTTTAAAGGTTCCCAAAGTAACAGAGACATGCTTTTCCAGTACACGGTTCAAAACAAGTTTGTGAAAAACTGATACATAATCAAAAACGACATCTAATTAGTTTATGCATTGATTTTAATCTCTTTGCAAAAGCATGTTGTTTTCAGTCTTATGTTGTTTTGTAATCATAAAGATTACAACAGCTCAGTTCCTCTGAGTGCCATTTGGGGGCACCAATGTTTGCATACTGAGTTAGGTTATGGGTCATTGATTGCAATCTACACTTCACAGGCACTCATAACTGTTAAATTCTCCCACCATGGCCTGATAAATAATGCAAACGTTTACTACAGGCCAGCAAAAACTGTTAGCAGTTTGTTGTGGTGACTTCATCTCATTTCTGTAAACCTCTTTTAACACGAAGGCAGCAAATCACATTTGTAAACAAGTGTAAACTATTAAAGAAAAGTTTACTTGCTTTCCAACAATGCAGTTAGTAATTAACATCAGGGAAATGTAATTAAAATAAAAATATTATTATTAAGTTCAATTATAGAATTTAGGATGGTATTTGATGTTGTGTTCAAATTGGTTTCAACATTTAAAAATGACAACACATTGTATACATATTCCAATATTTAAGAGCACTAAAGCAATAGGACAGATTAATATAATTAACCATCTGCTGCAGTCAGCAGTTATATAATTCATGAAGAGACAGCCATTATTTCCAAATCCACAACAAGCCCTCAACCATATTTTCTTTCCCCCACCATCTTGCCATCACCCTGATACCCATTAATCGTTGTATCATCAGTTGAAAATATTTTTCTTCCCAGAACTTCAAAAAAATATTTAAAATGTTCTTAATTTGGGTGAACATTCTTTCTTGACTAGATATTCACAGCTGTCTTATGCATGCCCAAATGAGTTGACGGAACAATCCTATCTTACCTACATCAAGCCAAATGTCACAATATCTTTCATGTTCTATAGTAAGCAGGCTAGATAAAAATGTCTAAATTAAAATGTTGAAATCAATATCAACAAATAAAAGTGGAGGCTCTACATTTTAACGTTGTTGAAGCCATTTCTATGGAAGTAATAATATTTGTAGTTTATCTTGTAAGACCTGAGTACATGTGTTGCAAATAGAACATAGATATTGGAACAGTTGACCAGTGATTTTAGACTAAAGTAATTTGATTGGCTGTTAGATTTAATATAAAAGTAATAGAACCGCGCGAAACAGCCAGAAGCCACTGGACTTTGGAGCAACACAGTCTTTTGACCTACACGAAATTGTACAGCTGATCTAAGTTAAGAAAAGTAATTATCCTGAGTTTGTTAGTGAGTTTGTATGTTCTTAAAATTCATAAGTATACAGATAAATGAAGAACTTTGGATTCAAGACTTTTATTTCCTTACGTTTTGTGTTGAGTACGAAAGATCTTTAAAGTTCTAAGCTAGTGAGTCAGCTGTATGCACTCAAAAACGTCATTATAATTGTTTGACTTCAAATCCAAACTACTGTAGTATTTAGACAGCGTATATAACCATGTCACAACACGCTGATTCTGTGAGAAGTCTGGCAACTTTCAGCTATTCTGCAGAGCATCACAAGCAATATTAAGAAACATGAACAGGACAAATTGCTTCTGCTTGGTCAAAAGCAGTGTTAGCACTGATGTTACCAAAGCCAGAAAAACATACACAAACAGCTGACTATTAGAAGCCATTCCCATGGTAAGAAGAAAGGTCATCCTACAGGGCTTTGATCTGTATCCTTTGGTGGGCAGGTGGCTCAGGTCCAAGTTTGAGCAAAAAAAACACAGACAAAAGACATTCAATGTAGTTAATTGTCAGACTCACACTCATATGCTAACAAACACACACAATGTATCGTTGGGCACAGGTGGTCTGTACTTGTTGGTGTTATGGACTGAGGAAAGACATGCCAGCTGGTCATCGCATGATCTGTTTAAAAATCATACATTGGCTATGAACAGTGAGACCACATATTCATCTAGAACGGCAGGTACTCTAATACATGTTTCACTGTACCTTGCCGTGAAATGAGCAAACCTAGTCCATGAGAGGGCATATTTACACTACAACACGGTACTGGTATTTCCATGTTTCCAAGTGGAATCCCATTCTGACTACCTGTGGTGATCTCCACTCTCTCATTTCTCTCTCAATTCAATTCAATATGATTTATAGGCATGAGCTATAAATAGCGCAAACTATTTTGTCAAAGCAGTTCAAAGTAAAATCACAGTTTACATTTTGAATCTAACAATGAGAATTAGTTAAATCAATTCAACTCATTCTCAGTTTTTTTCCTTTAAATGTATATGTATGTTTTAACTGTACAGAGGAATAATACAGGGAGAATATAACCAATTTCTGAAAATACACACTGTTATTTTGCCCATAATATGCATTTGTTGGTGGTTACATTTTGTGAAATGTCGATTTTGCTATTCTACTATCGTCTTTTTTGTATTATTTAAGTTGTAGTTTTCGATCCCTGGATTTAATACGCTAGTTCCTAAAGTTTACTAGTCCTAAAACAGATTTTTATTTTTTGTAGTGTTCAAAAAAGATATATTGTAAACAGGTTTTAACTACTTGTTTAAAAAGGTTTTGTACAACTCACCTTAGCAGTTTGTGTTTCTGGTGGCTAAGAACAGGAAACTGAGGCTACAATTAGCACGGGCCGACCAAAATTGGAAAATACAAGATTGAAAAATGTTTCCTGTTCTGATGAGTCTCGAATTCTGCTGCTACATTCGGATGGTAGGGTCAATATAACTTTGCTTACAAAACGGGTCCGACGATATCTGCAATTTGATTGGCTAAAATTGCATTCCAAGCCTATGACAATTCCCTGATATCCGCACTGTAGAATTTTGCCTTTTCAATGAAGTGCTGTAGTTTTGATTAGGTACAAAAGGATCACTACGCCCCCCTGGGGAGCTGAACAAAATAAAAAACATGGCGGACAATTCCTCTTGCTTCAAATCTCAACACCAACTTCCAAATAACATCATCTAAAAAATGAAAAAAATTTAACATTCACATACCACAAAAAGATTGTCGCTAATGTAGACATGCTAACCAACCACAGGTTTTAAGTAATCTAATCTTTTTTGTAATAAAGTGTTTTTTTCATGACAAAGCGATAGCTAGCGAGTGGCTGTCCAATGTCAATACACCCTGGGTTTTCCACACATCACAGGTTGGGTTGTTTATCCATCTATCCATAGACCCCTGTTTTCATATTTATAGACCCTGCCTTGTCAGCAGCTCCACAACTCCTAGGACAGATATGAAATGGTGATAAGATGCTGTGATGAAATTCACACAATTTGGAACAGCCTGTGGTTTCAATTGTTTACTTTGATTTTCGTTGTGAGTTTGAATCCAACTTAAATCAGTTGGTGATTATGTTTTCCATTTACTGTTACACATTATGTTCTAAATCCAGTAATTGTGGAAAACATACACTATATATCCAAAGGTATGTGGACAATAGTGGAGGAGGGAAAAATGGTCTGGGGCTACTATTCAGGGTTTGGGTCAGGCCACCCATTACCAGTGAAGTGTCATCTTAATGCTACAGGATACAAAGTCATTTTAAACAAATTTTCCCAACTGGGTGCTCCCAACTTTGTAGCAACAGTTTACAGAAGGCCCTTTCCAGGTCCAGCCTGACTGTGTACCTGTGCACAACCAAACAAAGTCCAAAAAGACATGGGTCGACAGAAGGGACTTGAGTGGCCTGCACAGAGCCCTGACCTCAACCATATTAAACATATTTGGGATGAATTGGAACAGGGACTGCAAGCCAGGCCTTCACTTCCAACATTAGTACCTGACTTCACAAATGCTCTAATGGCAAAAAAGGCCGAAATTCCCACAGACACACTCCAAAATCTGATGGAATACCTTCCCAAGAGTGGCGCCTGTCGATGCAAAGTGATGCCCAACAAGCTCAAATGGGTATGTTTGTCAGGTGGCCATATAGTGTATATTTAAAAAAATATATATTTGTTTGATGATAACACTGCCTTTTCTTTCAATTGTTTTACTTTACATGTGGTGTCGATTTATGTAAGCGAAGTATTTTGAATTAAAGATCAAGAGGATAAACATTAAATAACTTTTTCACAAGGTTGCCAATATTAGTGGAGGCCACTTTATATTACAACAATGCTGCCCGGGACAGAAGGCAGAAGGAAACAGGAACAGAGAATGAGAAAAGGAGACAGAGAGCAGACTCTACATTGTTGACTGCCAAAGGCTGTGAGGCCAAAGTGTGTGTAGCAAAAAGAGGCAAAAGGGAAGTAGCACCAGAGGCAAAAGATGCATAGCCTTTAGAGTGCCTTATAGATCATGGTGGAGGCAGGATTGAGAGGCCAGGCAACATTCATTATCACCTGACCAACCAGCGTACCACACGGTGTGAACATAATAGGAGTGGGCATGCTCATCAGGCAAAGCCCTGCAGGAGACAAGCCTCATTCTCATCCTTCTCCTTCAATCACTCACAGCACTCATTTTCCATTCTGGTTGTAATCCCAACTTTCTTGCTTTTCTCTCTCCCTCAACTCTGCCCACGCCTGTTAAGAGTCTTGGAAATAAAAGCCCATGATCGTGAGTCAATTGCTTCAGCTTAAGTGAAATGCTGGAACATTAGAACGAAAGCTCATACCAAATAGCTTGTAATTCTATATTGTCACATAGCTTTAAAAACCTGTAGGCGAAGTACTACATATATTTCTTTTGTATATGCCACATCTGTACTTAGAATTGTTGTCTCAATTGCCTCACCCTCAAAAAATCAAGCACTATTTTAAACATTTGCTACATTTGCCTGGGGAAATAAGCTTTTGCTTTGCAGCTTGGTTAGTGTAATTTGAGAGGTTTGTGTTTGCCTCTGCTATCCATATCTAAAAGTGCTGTCTGAATCACCTCTCCATGTAACCTTGAATTAGATAAATGCTAGTTAAATAAAAAAATGGACAGACAAAACAAAGAGGACATAACAGGTCATTTTCGTAACAGTGGAACAAATGTGACCTGAGTTTGCTTCACAGTTAGTTTGAAAAGTTGTAGATGGGGCTCAACCCTTTGGGAGGATGTCAGGGATGGCAGGTTGCAAAGCAGAGGACCACTCGTTTGAGCCCTGTGTGAGGAATTCATACAATGGAAGATGAGGTGCAAGCTAAGCAGAGTGATGTATGTCTGTGACAGTGTTGCCATTACCCATGTGTGCAGTTTGGCTTAGAGTAAAGGCTCAGGTTGCTGTATAGTGAGATTAGAACGGATGAGTGTAACAGCGTTAATGACTAACAGTAAGCTAGCACCCCAGATATCCTGTAAAGTCTCAGAAGTGGCTTTCCAAGAAGTACTTTCTGATTGGCTACACATGTTAAAACGTTGTCAATGCAGTCACAAAAAATAGGGTCTATCCGGGTGTGGTTAAGACATACAGAGAGGTACTCGCTAAGCAGCATGATGTATGTAAATGAAAAGAAATGGTGGAATGTAATGAAACGTCAAAAACACAATGGGTGAAATGAGAGATGTTAGCAGGCACTGTTGCAAGGGGTTCTGTAAAAGACAGGAGGTTTCTAATGTATCAAAGGAAATGCTCATCTGGTGTTCAGCAGTTTGATGTGAAATTTGGATACTCAACCTGAGATTGCCTTTGAACTGTGCATCTGGCATCAACTTCCAGAGCCTTCTTTACACATGCAAACAGACATGCCCACAGTGAGCTTACCTGCTGCTCGGCATGATCTGTATTCCTTGTACATCATGAAGTTGTTCTGGTGCCACCTCCGATCTCAGAACCTCTGGTCTCTGAGCAACGCCCCTGTGAAGAAACAACAGGCTCAGGAACAATGGACCAATAATTCTCTGTTCATTCTCTTTAGAAAATAGCTGTTGAAGAATGCCCTGCTTTGCAACACTGGAAGCTCAGCTCATCAATTCTCTGGCCAGTTCAAGGACACCAAGAAGACTGTAATAAGGGCCACAATAGAAGAGTTTAGTAATATGAAAAGAAAGATAACAAAAAAGGAGGTAATTCAGTTTCTCTGCGAAGGTCGACCCTCCAGCTTTGTTAAGGAGGCACTCATCTGAGCCAGAAACACCTGTGAGGTTAGGAAGGTCTCTGACAGTCATTCAGATTTGGGGAAAAACATTGAAGAAATAAAACACAACGCTTTCAGAAAGTGAAACAAAAACCATTTATTTCCAGAGCTCTACAGTCTAAATTATTGTACACGCATATGCAACAACATTTAGCTACATGTTACCTGTAATATTTATATACCAATGCAACAACATTTAGCTACATGTTACCTGTAATATTTATATACCAATGCAACAACATTTAGCTACATGTTACCTGTAATATTTATATACCAATGCAACAACATTTATCTACATGTTACCTGTAATATTTATATACCAATGCAACAACATTTATCTACATGTTACCTGTAATATTTATATACCAATGCAACAACATTTAGCTACATGTTACCTGTAATATTTATATACCAATGCAACAACATTTAGCTACATGTTACCTGTAATATTTATATACCAATGCAACAACCTTTATCTACATGTTACCTGTTATATTTATATACGAATGCAACAACATTTAGCTACATGTTAGCTACATGTTACCTGTAATATTTATATACCAATGCAACAACATTTAGCTACATGTTAGCGAAATGTTACCTGTAATATTTATATACCAATGCAACAACATTTAGCTAAATGTTACCTGTAATTTTTATATACGAATGGAGTGTGTCCAAGGGAATTACTTCCTGCAATTGCTTTTTTATTATTACTTTCTGTCTAAATCAATATGTTTGTCCTACATATTCTCTGAGTCTTCTTGAGTGCTTTAAATAATAGTGTGCTTTAGGGCTGCACATTATCCACATCACTCACCATTCTTTGTTCCAAACAAAAGGTCTATGAGATGCAGGTAAAGTGAGCCGTCAGTCACGCGTCATCCGTCCATCATAAGCTTTTCCTGCATTGGTCCATTTATACAGGGCTCATTGTTATTGATAGCAAACAAAAAACTGTCCTATTCTGGCATTGTACACTTTGTATGAAAGTGGCAGCCACAGGCTATTCAATATATGCCAGCTGGAAAGTGGAAATAACATTTATTTGTTTTCAAGATTTTTTGGAGGTTACGTTTACTGCTTAAGTTGTTATTGTTTGGTCCTGGTATGTTCAAGAAACACAGAAATCTGCTTTAATGGGGCAATAGACGCTGGCTACAATAATGTAGCTTGTTAGTTCATTCAATTCATTTTTGAATAATAACAAGTGACATATATTACAATTGTATTGCACTCTTTCCATTGTGTTGTGTGTTGCTTTGCCATGTGGTATCAAAAGCTGAAGTGTCAACCAACTAATGATCTCTCCTTGGAGAGATGCGGGATGGCGAGGCGTGCGCACATGGTTCATCCAACCACGTCGCCCAGCCGACTACTCTTTTTTTCACACTGCTCATCCAGCAAAGAAGCCTTTAGTCAGATCATGCACAGATGATTATTATTGCCAACTATACTTCCATGACTGAATTTACAGGCAGTTGATCTGGACACAAGGAGTAGCTGGAGAGCGACTTGGCAAGGTAGATAATTTGACTTATCTATTCCAAATCAATTTGTGCTGCCTCATTCTGGAGGTCAAGGGAAAGCAGTAGAATCCATTGTCAGGCTCGAACCTCTGATTAAAATGACGTAGACTGTCCTGCAATGCAGCAACTTAGCCCACTATGTCATGCAGACCCCCAGTACTTGTAAGTGTTCAAATGAATGTGTAACCTCTAAACTAAAATCTTTAGCATTGAATGGGCAATGTAATACAAATCTGATCTTCTGGACAACGCATGCTTGGAAGAAGAATTATCAATCTTTGACCATCCCACAATTGCTGTGAAGTCAAAACAAGGTCAAATCAAGGAATTAGACATCCAAATTGGGAGGGGAAAAAGTACACACACACAAAGGGGATTATCATAATTTTCAGGAACATTTTAGATTGAACTGCACTAAGCCTTTAATATCTGATTTGTGTTTCAAAGTTCCCCTAAATGTATTTGTGTGTGCCTAGATTAAAGAATCGATGTGCACATGTGCCTCATGTAAAAAGGTCAGCGTAAATGAATCCTTGTATTAAATGAATTTGAAACAAAGCCTACGGGTGTCATGACCAGAGTAATTGGCTTTCTCCTGCTATGATGATCTGTATCAGTCATGTCATAATGACAACATTTACTCAGGCCATTGAAAAGGTCACAGATATCCCAAAAGCTCCCTCTACTTGTCAAACGCACTCTAAAGCTCTGCCTGACAACACACAAAACAAAGGCTTTGTTCTGCATGACGATACCTATACCCGGTAACAAAATCTGTAAAAGCCAATAACAATTGTCACTACAGGTCGACTGGCAAGTTTTGGTAGTAATACGAATGACAGCACCACAAGATATGATCTGTAGGATAAATTTTATAAGAAGTTTGATCTACATGTTTCTTTAAAGAGTTAAAGTAAAAATTGTTTTCAATATTTTATTTTAAAGAAACACAAGCATTTTCAAAACATTTGCCAACCATAAAGTTTTGCTTGTCCAATTCCATTGTCCTATCCTACAGTAGGATAACCCTTGCCGCTTACCTACCACATGGTAGTGGCCTCAAGTTTATCAGTTCATCAAACTATCTGCTTGTCAATGACAGCCTAGACATTACATTTTTAGAACTAGGCTTGCTGCTATGTTGATATTTTTTATTCACTCTAATGAATATTATGGTGATAGGAGATACAGTACAGTGCTCACAGGCATGCAATACACAGAGGCTGGCTATGCCCACATAGTTACCAAGAAAGAAAAACAAAAGTGAACAGGCTTACGGAACATGTCCAACCAGACTATAATTTATTATTTAGTATTAGTAACACAGGGATGGTTAATGTTATTGACTTAACATCGGGATTTCAAAACTATTTTATACTGAGAGGGTTACTTTACCAAAAACCTATATTTAACAATGCAATCAGAAACAGCCAATATTTGCCGGTGATTGGCAGTCAGTCAATTAACTAATTTAATTTTTAAAAGAAGGTCAAATCCCTGATCTTCATAGTGCATTTGATAATGTCAAGGCATTTCACATGATCACAAGTGATATCTGGTAAGCGGGTGGTCTTTAGCCTCTGATTGGCTAATTGTTTACCATTGCTGGTAATGGTTTAAAGGGAAGAGCTATAGCTCAATATAGTGACAAGCAAACAAATTTATTATGACGTCTACCTGGCAACACCAGCCAGGAACTTGTTAAAACTTGTCAAATAAACTTAGGTTATTTTTGATGGGTGAGCAATAAATAATTTGTTATATTAACAAGCCAAAAAAAGATGACAAAGGTTTAGGATTTGGAGTCCATAGGATGTATTCTTGATCTTAATGCCATGATAAAGATGACTAAATCAATCTTGAACAACTAATTATTTTTTAATTAAGCTGTGCAGCATACAGACAGCACAAATAAAGGCTTTAAAACAACCCAATATGTTTTTCAACCCCAAAAGCTCTGTGTCATGTGCTGCTATGGTTCAACATTTACTGGTGTTCTAGATAGCAGAATGCAAATGTTAGTGCCTGAATATAATATTGTTGCTTCATGTAATTGGAATTAATAGGAATTCTTGATATCAAAACGCAACGTTTTGTCAAAAAAAGATTCTCCATTGAAAGTCACCGGGAAGCGTTTGCATTTCTTAATTGGAATTGTTGAAATCAAGAAATAGATTTTTTGATAAAGAAATAGATTTTTTGATATCAAGAATGGGAATTGTTGATATCAATAAGGCTTTATCTTGATATCAAGAATAGAAAATGTTGATATAAAAAATGCAAAGTCTTGATATCAAGACTAGGAATTCTAGTTCAAAAAATGGATGAATATTAAAATGGCTTGCCATAGTGTAGCCAATAACAGGGTGACTGGTAACACCGTACATGATTTCCTTTTCACTGAAAATGAAAAGCCATGACATTAATATCTACATTTTGTAAAGTAATAACAATCCACCAAAAAAAAATGTTTTTTTATTGCTGTCAGTTAAATGCGTGAACGCAAACCCATTTTAACTCTGTCAATTTTTTTATCGCGAGATTAACGCTCTTTTTGGCCTGGCAAACTTTGTAGTTTTTTTCACAGGCTGTAACGTTAGAAAAACTACAACACTACACCGGATCTAACTAGACCGGAAACAAAACAACAGGCTCGCCGCACACACCATATCAATGGCACACACGTGTTTGGGCTTGCGAGTTGGCCAAAGAGTGGTACGCAGGCCTCTCAAGTGTCACGCATTGAGCGTGACAGTCACTCATTTCACTCTTTTGTCACGCACTCCCGCCACACATTGTATTTCTCACGCCGACATTTTTTTGTATAATATATTTAATATGTGGCTCCGCTCTCACTATGGAACTGGCAGGAATGAAGTGCGTCTCCCCTGGATTGTCGAGCCTGCCACTTATCAGTCAATCACAAAAAAATAAATGGGCTACACAATAGCCAATCAGAAAATAGCAATATTGTATCTGGGTAAGATTTAATGCAACAACCAATGAAAAAAATCATATCCTGTAAATGTTCACGTGATTCGCACTGGAAACGACTAGAGCTCCAAGCATCAGTTTGAGCACAGAGTAAGTCATGATCTCCAAATTCACAACTTGTTTGAAACAAACAATGACAACTTGTTTGTATATGAACTCCCTTTACCTTATCAATTTGGTCTTAAGTAGGGACTTCCCAAAACATGTGAACTCAAAGAGTTACTCAGAAAAGTACTTTTACTCAAGTAAATGTCCACCTTTGGTAGCATGTACGAGATGATCGCGCTTGATGTTCTAGAGCAGGGGTGGGCAAACTACGGCCCGCGGGCCAGATGCGGCCCACCGGGTCTGGCCCACTTTGATCTGGCCCACAGTCTCCCAACGCTCGAGCGTCAAGCCCGATTGTATCGCGATTATCTCGCAAACTGTAAATGCTAGCAACTACAGCTTGGTACCGTTGGAAAGACGACGATCAGCCGAAAAGAATGAGTGTTGGCTCATCCATGTGGGTTTATCAGCGCCAACAGCTATTGCGCCTCAAAGTCGGTCATGTTTTTTGATTTTTGCCTTTTTTACTAAACACATTACAGACAGGAAGTAGGATGTGAAAATGACAAAATAGCAACAAAAAATGATGTAGGATATCATCCTGCACAATACCAACATGGTACCAAAATGGTTGGAAAGAGGGGGTTCCGCTGATAAAATATTGCCAATGCAAATAATGAGACGTGGTTTGTCCATGTGGATTAATGACAAGCCGTAGATATCACGTCTCAAAGTTGGGTACTTTTCACTGACTATAATTTGGTAAACTAAAAACATTACAGTCAAACAAGGCTTTACAAAACAAAACATTTATTTTCTGTAGCATACACACATAACTGTGTAGGGGGCAGGGTTAATTTAATGAAATAACGTTTCCTATTTGTCATGCATTGCTATAAAATGTGGCCCTTCATTTGGTTTCAAAAGCTCAATGTGGCTCTCAAGCAAAAATATTTGCCCACCCCTGTTCTAGAGCGTCGGGGGTCTTTGAAGGTCGATCACGTGAATTTGATTGTGGGAAGCCAAAATGATAAAAATGTTATGGATTGTGCAGCCCCTAATGTCTTGAACCAATTTCGAAGGTTATTAAAAATCGCAGCCTTGTTTTTAGTGCTCCCAAATTTTAATGCTGATGCCAGGGTATTTTCGATGGTTGGTTTGAACAAAACCTCAACACAAAACAGCTTGTCTCTGGACAGGACATTGTCCTCAATCATGACCCTGAAAATGGCTAGGCTTGAGCCAAACTGTTTCAAATGTGGAAATTCTTCTGCAAGTCTGAGAAATTATTAATGACAACAACCAAAACACTAATAACTACTATTAATGAAACACCCCCATTCCCGCGACCCATCTAAACTGCCCCCCCTTTGACCCCCTGATGGGGGGATGTCACTCTTGCCTGTCTTCAAAACCTGAGAGCCCTGAGTACGCTATATTACGTTTTGAGTGGATGGCGAGCGCAAGAAAACAAAATGGATGCCAATAAAATTCTGAATAGAAAGTTTACTTCTAAAAGTTGCCAAATGGTTCCATTGACAAGACCAAAGTGATCTGTGTGTTTGGTCATTGTGAACTGAGCTATCATTGCAGCATGTCCTGTCTGAAATATCACTTGATGGCAAAGCACACAGCTGATGCGAATTCTCGAATGGATGACTTATAGTATATGCCAATGTTGTTTTCAATAAAAAAACATTTGCACAAAGCAAGCCGATGCACTTTTCCAAAAATGAGAAGAAAAAGGAATGGGAAAAAAATAAATCAAGGGACATTTAGAACAGATTAAAATGTGTGATTAATTGCGAGTTAACTATGTCATTAATGTGGTTAATCGTGATTAAATATTTTAATCGTTTGACAGCACTAGTTTTAAAAAAGAAAATCTTTTTCATTGACAGAACAGGCAGAAACAGAAGCCAGGGAGAAAAGGATGGTAGTAAAGAGAGGAAGGGCACTGACAGTCAGCTGAGCCAGGGCTTGAACCCCTTCTTCTATGTAAAAGGACTAAGTAATAAATATGTTACTGGGTCCAATCATAATCCATTGTGCTTTTCTCAAATTTGAATGGTCTGTTAAATACATACATATGTAAACGATTTTCCTCATTTTAATGTGATGAATATGTGGAATACCTCAGAGATAACTCAGACAGGCTGGGTATCAACAAAGCATGATCTGATAAGAATATTGATTAAGTTTCTTAACCCATCACACAACTTGTTGTCATTTTCTCAGCCTTACAGTAGGTGGTTTCAAAACATAAGCCTTATACATTCTTAATCTTATACCCACTACCTTTGATGCAGAAAACTCCTGTCCAATTTTCAGATTCAATGTGTTTGAGTCATATTTATACTGTTTCTCAAATAAAAAAAAAGTAATATTGTAATTATATGATGTACACCCAACTTTATTAGATACACCTTTGCTAGTACCGGTACCAAGTTGGACTCCCTTTTGAATACAGAACTGCCTTAATTTTCATGGCATAGATTAAACATGTTGGTGGAATCATTCCCGAGAGATTTCGGTACACATTCCTCTTTAATCCTGCCTTGTCGGCAACTTCGTAACTCCTTTTACAGATCTGTGAGATGACAAGGGGAATGCACAAGGTTCATACAGCCACAAGTCCCCCAGCCGCCAATACGTTTTGTACTGCAAATCCAACATGGAAGCCTTTAGTCAAATCATTTACGGGATGATTACATTCATCAACTATACTTACCCGATTGCACCCACAGGTGCCAGATCTGGACACAAGGATTCGCTGGAGAGCAACATGGCAAGATAAACAATCTGAAATTGCTCTGCCTCGGGCAAGAGGCCCGGGGAAAGTCAGAAAACCCATAGCCAGGTTCGAACCTGTGACCATCATGAGCTGCTGCATATTTATCAGGTGCACATCCATGATGTGAATCTCCCAATTGAACCAATCCCAAAGTTTCAAATTAAAATTGAAATCTGGTGAGTGAAAAGACCATTTGAGTACACTGAACTAATTGTCATGTTCAAGAAACCAGTTTAAGATGTGAGCTTTGTGACATGGTGCGTTATCCTGCTAGACCTAGCGATTAAAAGATGGGTTGTGGCAGTTGAGGCGGCGGCATTTAAACCATGCTCAATTGGTACTAAGGGGCCCAAAATGTTTCAAGAAAATATCCTCCACACCATTAGACCACCACCATTTGCCTGATCCATTGATACAAGGCAGAACGGACCCATGCTGTCATGTGGTTTATGCCAAATTATGACCGTACCATCTGAATGTCACAGCAGAGATCAAGACTCATCAGACTAGACAATGTTTTTCCAATCTTCTATTGTCTAATTTTGGTGAGCCTGTGCAAATTGTAGCCTCAGTTTCCTGTACTTAACTAACATGAGTGGCACCCGGTGTGTTCTCCTACTGCTTCAAGGTTCGACATGTTGTGCATTCAGAGATGCTCTTCTGCTTGCCGTAATTGTAACAATTGCTTATTTGAGTTACTGTTGCCTTTCTATCAGCTTGAACCAGTCTGGACATTCTCCTCTGACCCCTGCAATCAACAAGGCATTTTCACACAGAGAACTGCTGCTTACTGGATATTTTTATTTGGTCTGACCATTCTCTGTAAACCCTAGAGAAACATCCCAGTAGATCAGCAGTTTCTGAAACACTCAAACCAGCTCATCTGGCACAAACAACCATGCCACATTCAAAATCACTTAAATCCCCTTTCTTTATCATGCTGATGCTTGAAACTTCAGTAGGTTGTCTTGACCATGTCTACATACATAAATGCATTGACTTAGTTGCCACATAATTGGTTGATTATTTATTTGCAGTAACAAGCAGTTGAAAAGGTGTACCAAATGAAGTTGCCAGTGAGTGTATACATTTTAATATAGGTTACACACACTCACCCTGGAAAAGACAGCAAGGTATGACAACCGCCAATGGTATGTTTAAGTCTTAATACTGGAAAGATTATCATCATCTAATCTGTCTTATAACCTGTTGTCATAAAACTGAGACATCCCAGAGAAGCCAGAAAGACAGACCCTGCATTCCACCGGGTCAATCCTGAAGACATCTTGTTTCACAGAATGGACCATTGTATTTTAAGACGCACACAAACTCAACCAACTTTACTTTTGTGAAATACATGTCTGAGATTGCATCCAATGAGAATAATTAAAACTGTAAAAGAATACCAAAATTATCTGAAACACTGAGAATTAATCAATTTCTGAATCTAATATTAGTAATAGTAAAATCTAGAGTACACACAAAGAATTAATTAATTGTATTAGAGAAATCCTCAACACCTTCTTAGGTAAATTATGTGGCTGTTTAATCATCTAAATATTTGGAGGGCTCAAAAACTCCTCCAGCTAAACAAAGATAGGAAAGGAAGTCTATTGTTAAAAACCAAGCCAAAAACAGGCTAGACCTTTTAATTCACTTCTACTAAAAATAAAACACAGGTGATTGTCTTCAGGAAAACTGTCAAGGTGCGGATTGCAAACTGATATAGAAACACATACCCAAGCATTTATTACAACTAGGCCTGATAACTGTAATGCTTGTAGCATTAATCAACTACAAAACAAACAAATACATTATGCCTTTAAAATAGATATAGAGATATAGACATATTTATTAATTTATACACGTGTATATATATATATATATATATATATATATATATATATATATATATATATATATATATATATACACATACACACATACATATATATATTTGTTACCAGTAAATTATGAATTAATTTCAATATTCCCCTTTAAGTTTACAAGTCACTAGTTAACACTGCACCCTAGTGCACAGTAAAAATGCTTTTGGATTATGTACAGTACACAGTGTCTCCCTCAGATTCTCTGGCCTTTTATCTATCCCAAACAAGAGATATTGGGAAAGGCAGTTCAGATTTATGCATAAGGCCTGCCCTAATGATGGTTCGTTTTATCCTGCTGAACAACATTTTAGAAGCCTTGATGTGTGTTAACATTTGGGGCCCTATTTCACGCCATGCGCTTAGATCGTTGAAGCGCATGGCGCAAGTGCACTTTGGTGTCCAAATCCACTTTTGCTAGTCTGAAAGCGGATAAAAGGCTCCATGCGCCGGGCGCAGGGTCTAAAAGAGTTGTACTAAGTGTCTTCATTAATTCATGGGTGTGTTTTGGGCATAACATGCAATAAACCAATCAGAAATTAATCTCCCATTCCCTTTAAGGGCCAGGCGCGTTTGTACCTTTCGCGCATTGCTATAATGACAGCGGATTTGCACCGTAATATTTTTATTTGTAATCTTTTGCATGTTCGTGTGCTGCTGCGCTTTCCACTGTGTGTGTGTGCAACAAGCATAGTGTGCATGCGCTGTGCCTATGACATAGGTGCATTTGCAATTTATATGCAAAGCTGGTGCACCTGGCAGCTGTTGTTGATCTGTTCTGTATGCTGTTTAGACATTAAAACATATCTGTGAAAAAATTGTTTGTATATTTAACGGGTTACAGACACTAGTCAATTTAATTTTTTATTTAAAGCCAATTTAATCTTATAATCTTATCAGTTAACGGTTAATAAATCGAATAACGAGTTGCGGTTGTCGGTCGAGAAAATTACCCAAAATGAGCATCCCTAGTTTAATCCTTTGCAAACTTATTTGTAACAAAAAAGCACCGCCTAAAATGCATCATTTAAATCAAAGATGTACCAGCACGTGCCTTTGGACAAACACAACCCTGTAATTTCCTCATTGCAATTCCTTTTCAAATGGCAAAATAAACACTGCGTAGAAGAGGGAATCCTTTTCCCATCCATATTGCTTTTGAATATTTTTAAATAACAAAAAGTTACTTTTACAGTGTTTGTAAACTGGTCTTTATATTAGGTAGAAAACTTAACCTGAATGATCGGGTTGATGATTACTGAAAGAAAGTGTGAGGCTTAACAACAGACTACATAAATGTGTCTACATGAAGGCAGACCACTGCAACGGTATATGAAGAGAGAATATTGTCACAGTGAGCATATCAGGTGAACAAAACACTGGGCTATTACCACTTGTAATCTTTTAGATTTTTGGCCTGAAGCTGGTCCATCCAGTGGGTTCAAAGCCCAAAGAGCCACCAAGGTTTGGACAAGGTATGAAACACACAGAAATAGAAGTTTGATGCTGGCATCAACCACTTGTTGGAGCCATGTGAACCTTTTGAAGTAAAGGCTCTGTGAAATTGTTCTACTCAAAAGGGCAGGAAAAACAGTATTCAATTTCTATAAAAAATGTTGTATACTATGGACAGTCAGAGGAAATTAATGTACAGTTGTCTTGAGATTTAGACTAAATTCATTGTTTGCTTACAGTGAATGTGTAAGGTCAATGTTGTTGAAAAAATAAATACCATTAATTGATCTGGATTCTATCACATTTTATATTCCTTTAGGGTATAGGAAAGTAAAATGTAATTTTGACACGAAAGGAAAACAGTTGTTACCGTTTGTTAGTTAGTAAGTCCCTGCTGGCAATTTTACAACTTGGCAGTATGTGTCAGGCTTTTATACTCACACAGGGAACCCAGCACCATAAACTGAATTGCTGGATATCTGACAACAACATCATGCTGAAAGGCAGACGCCCAGTCATCAATGGTTCTCATCAAATTAGAATTTGTAATTTTGAAGTGGATCGAAAGACACAATTTGAATGTGATTTCAAGCAACAACATTTAATGGGAAGCTCAGTCTATATGGATTTAACTCAGTTTAGAGCAGTTTCAAAATGCCAGAAAGTCAATTTCATTAACAAATATTTGCTTGTAGATCCAATACCCAGGAAGAGCAGCTTCAAACAATCCATGCATGCCATTAATCAAATAAGGACATAGAAGAAGGCAAGAGAAAGATGTAGTTGGGACGGAATTTCTAATCTTACTTGGAGCCTATGCATGGTTTAAGAAACTAGGCCTTAAAGGACAACTTCGGCGCATAATGATCCTAGGGGTTAATAACACATTGGTACAGAGTCGACCATTCTCAAATGTGCTCAGTATTAGTGCAAACTGATAATTACCTTATAACGCTAGTTGTGAGTAGCCTGGAAAAATCCAGACCCAAATCCTGAACGATTAAGGGTCTGGGTTCGAGTAATGTAAATGACTCAACTCGAGGGGCGGCACCAAGCGTGCATTTGAAAATCTCACTGTACACAATTGGATAACACTACGACCAATCACCAGTGGGTTTTCACTAACCCTATGGCGGAGCTAACTGGTAGATAAAACTCTTGCCGTATCAGGTCGCAAAACAACAAAAACGTCCTTTTATTAAAAAGTAACGATTCGAGCCCCGTCTTTTGTTCCTCTTTTAGACAATAAGCCAAGTCTAACTCATTCTTTGTATTGGCCCAAGTCGTTTTAAACAACTGGTGTTAATCCATAGCGATCTTAAAATGTTTACTAATGACTTCGAGGTCGCAGAGCTGTCGTGTCGTCATCTGTTTAACACGCCTCTGGCACGCCTATATCAGATACACCGATGTGATTGGTGCAGCTTGGATACAAGGGCATAGTTAATTAGCAAAATTACTCAGTGCCAAAGTAACTTGCTGAGCAAATTCAAATTGTGCTCTCACGAGAACTCTGGATTTCAAGGGTAAGTTGTGAGGGCATGGATGAAGTAAAAAGAAATCACTATTTTTGCACTAACAAGGCTCAAAATAGCACCACACTTCCATGGTAGCATAATGAGGGTCCCTACATGCACACCGAAGCATTGAAAACTTTGTAAGTGTACGGACAGTTTATTAAAAAGATAGTTTAAAAGACAGTACCGTTTGCGTATACAGGCATCTTGAGAAAACAGACTCGACCAGTCGAACCACGAATGCCGCGCTACGTGAGCTGAACCGTAAGCAAATTGTGTTTGATTTTAGTTTGCATTGCCAGCTGTAAGTCACTTGCTCATTGATCTGAATAAATGACAGCAAAAACCTCTTGCCATGGGAGATGTCACAGTTCAGCTCACGTAGCACAGAGTTTGTGGTTCGACTGGTCGAGTCTGTTTGTATACGCAAGATGGCGACTGGCTGTATACGCAAACGGTACTGTTTTTAATAAACTGTCTGTACACTCAATGCTTCGGTTTGCATGTAGGGACCCTCATTATGCTACCGTGGAAGTCTGGTGCTACTTTGAGCCTTGTTAGGGGTGTAAAATAGCAATTTATTTTTCCTTCATCCATGCCCTCTCAACTAGCGTTATAAGGTAATTATCAGTTCGCACTAAAACTGGGCACATTCGATTAGCATGAAAACATATCCCAGAGATCGGTCGACTCAGTACCAATGTGTTATTAACCCCTAGGTTCATTTTGTGCCGGAGTTGTCCTTTAAACAACGTTAAAGAGGGCAATGAAGCAATTAACAAACCCAGTCAATACACTTTTTATGGTAATTTTGTAAACACCGCTGTGGATTTTGGAGCTACAGAGGCATTGCAGCAGACAGTCTCAGCCCACAGGATCCACTGAAGGTGGGATAGTAGGAGCATTTCCAGGTCCCTTATTTATGAGTGGGCAGGGAGCCAGTGGGCCTTGTTTACCAGCCTTAGGCACGTGTTCACCTTGCTTTCATTGCCAATACAAAGACTGCGGAAATCATTCCCAGCCCTCTTGCACAAAGCGGCTCAGGATTTGACAGGTTATGATCCTGGCAACCTGTGAGGACATTAGATTTCTTCCACGCACAAAAAACTGAAGTAAATAAAACTCAGTGCCATCTGGAGAAAAAAAGTGGACTAATGAAAAGGGCTAAATCAGTCGTATGTGGAACACATTCCATCCAAAAATTGTATCAAACATCTGTCATCGTTTTCCATGTTAATTGTCAACACAAAAAGCTATTGGAGAGAAATATAAAAATGTGCCACAGTAGCATGAACGATGACAACGAAGTTTTGAACAGAATCAATATAAACGTATTGAGAATAGTGTGTGTTATCTAGAGCTTAATATAGAATGAATGAGAGATGTCTATTCCCAAGTCGAGGCCTCGATGCAGTCTTGCATGGAGAGTGGCAGACCGGCTCAACTCTCCCCGTCACAACGACTCACGTCTGTAAAGAAAGATTCTCAGTGAAAGGTAATGGATGCGTGAGGAAGGAACACGATGAACACAGAGGCCAATGTACCACTGCAAAAAGGCAGTTGTCACCCTCTGTCCTACAGTTCTGCCTTTCTGGCTTCCTGGAATATTAACACACCTTTAAAAATGGAAAACAACTGAGGACACATGAAATGGTTAGAAGTTCACTGGCAAGTAAGACTAAAGCGATGCAAAAGAGTACAAAGTTGTGCCAAAGTCAAAACAGAAATGCTTGCATAGCCAAGGCTGTTCTCTGTAATAACATGCTACTTAACCTCATTCAGAACAGCAGGATATCTCTGAGCTAATATTGGAGCTGAAAGAGCAGGCCTCATAATTCAGCCAGCTCAATGTGTAGCTGTTCTTTTCATGTAGGCTGAGAAAAGAATACTGCCTTTATACTGATTTGGAAGCTAATGAGACTGGTCAGATGTTCATTGTCAGCCAAAGCTGTAATCTTAATGGTTAATTACCCTCTTTCAATAGGCTCTGGAGCCAGTTCTCTGTCTAATAGAAGAGGTACAGTAATAACATTCCCTGGAAAGAAAAAAAGGACAGATGTCATTCACTTTCCTTTGAGAAGAACATGCTTCTGCGGCACAAGACTAGTGAGGGTGTTAGCGGTGAATAATTGCAAATCACAAGTTTAAAGCTCCACAAGATGGCTGACTGTTGCAAGAATTGCTTTATCATTAATGCCCTGGTACTCATTAGCTCAGTTAATAAAAGCCAAAAACTTTAAAACACCAGGATAGTGGGTTTAATATCAGGGACCAGTTCATATGTTTAAAAAAAGAAAATATCAGGGTGGCAGAAGGGGTGCAATAAGCATATGGAGTGTTTAACCTTAGTTCCCACAAGTTTTTCTACAATTATGCAATTCCTGCATTTTTATAACCTTTGTTTTCTGTGCTTTTTTCAATAGTGCCTGGTTTTAGCAATAATATTTACTGTAGTCGACCTGTGGGATATTTCAGATATTGAAAAAGGAGAGAAATTAGAGAAACCCAGGCTAGTTGATCCCTGCTTCACACCAACCTCGCTTGACACAGACGACACAGTGATGGATTTTCTCTCCGGGGGATTGAGGCAAAAATGTTGATGGCCATTGAGAACTCTGGCAGCCAGATACATACGAACATGCTAGCTTTGAAGACCAAACTTTACTCAACGATTCCCGAAGTGATGCATTTTCTCAGTCATACTGAGAAATTTGTACACAATTAATTATTTGGTAGCAGCCAGTGATCAGCAAGACACCAAAATAAAGGACTTGTAGGAGGCAGCTAATCGTGCCTCGGATTCAGTCACAATGTTGGAGTCCATTAAATGACTAGCAGTGCAATTGAAATTATAAGCAGTAGGTTTAATGAAAGTTTGGGGTAATGTTCTTTAATTGTTCAGGGTATGCTTGTATATATGGAACTGTTCCTCCTACTGATTTTTTTCTTCCCGCTTTTCTTTCAGATTAGGTTTTCAGATTGTGGAAGACGAGAAGTGTTGGCTTTGGTAAAGACTTGTATATTGATGTCAACTTTGCCTCTTTTAACCAGCTATCTGGCAAAAATTATGTCCAGTCTTGATCAAACTTGTGATAGATCCTGGGGGTTTTACGAAATATTTTGGAATTGGTAGAGGGAGATGTGGGTTCTGGGAAAGGGGGATGAGGGATATGCTGTAAATGTTCTTTTATATGGATGTACTCATGATAACATTAGGGATATGCTACGCTGTAAATGTTCTTTTATATGGATGTACTCATGATAACATCTCTGAGGTGTAATTGGGAGCGAATAACAAAATAACCATGAAAAAAAGCATCTAAAAAGCAGATTATATTATATGTGCATCCTCAGTGAAACGAACACTTTTTATAATATTTTACACATTTCACAACTAAACTCAGGCAAGATCTGCCAAGACAGTCAGTTAAAACAGAATGTAACCGCAAAGGGGATAATGAGTCATTTTGTTGTTCACCATCAAGTACCGTTACTGACCTTCAACACTTTATAAAGAGGTGCGTTCACTTACAGTAAAGATTAACTAATTCATTATTTCAAGATTATACAATGAATAACAATTTTGTCATAACACAGCATACTATCATTAAGGCTGATTGCTATAACTGAGGTAATTAATTTATTCTGTTGCAAAGTGCTGGCAATTCCAAGCTACCAGCTCAGACCAAAGTTACACAGCAACCTGTCAATGGCCCAGTATGCTGGCCAGCCAACAGGACTAAGAGATAAAATCACTTCCTGGGTTCAAATGATTTTTACAATCTCACTATTCCCCTTGCACACCGTGGGACTCTGCATTAAAAATGACTTGGAATAGGGCAGCATTAACCACAGTGTAAAACAGAAACAGCCTGACACCATAAGACAAACCAATATGGTTGTGAACACTACAATTCAAATGTGAAATACATATTTAATATCCCCAAAAATGTTACAATTTCTTTGTCTACCATAGAAATTGCTGTGTAACCTTTTGTTCATTAACTAACATACCTCGCAATTAGATCATTGCAACAATTTAAAAATGAGATTATTAAATAGAGATTGTGGTGGTACTGTGAAATTTCTTATTTCTTTCTTAAGAATAATGCCTATTTATTACATAATACATGGAAAGGCAAGTTGTTTGAAACAGCCACCAAAATGAAGACTACAGTCGAGCAAATGTTTTGTTCCATTCTAATGTTTGAGTCTATTAGGGGTCTCGAAATGCAGAACATTTCCTTCAAATCTGTGTCCCTGTGGCAAAAATAAGACAATTCAGAGGCAATATACCAATGCCAGTACAAAGAAGCCAACTACTACCGAGCAGGGCTTTGGAGAGAGCACAGAGCAAGACAACTGAAACTGCTGTTTTCCTGGAGATTTCTTGTATGAGAATATCTTTCACTTTGTTTTTGCGCAGTTTGCATGTCTTCTTGTTCTATGAGAGACAATTTTATTAAATTTAGAATTAGTTTTTCAGAGAAGTTGTTACAGGGCTTCTTGGCCTTGTGCCCAAAAAGAACAAAATGAAAAAATATATAAATGACAATTTCCACATTCATCTTCTGAATACAGTCAATAATTATATTTGTAGGGTTGTAGACCAAACCTACAGTATATTGTGATTTAAATTTCCAGAAACTGAATCCAGTATACCCTATAGAGATACAAATTTGTGTATGATACAAGACTGCTATTTCCATGTCAACCTTCACTGCACAAACAAATAGAGTGATATATTGATGTGTTTTACAGAAACATACAAACTCACACAGAATATCAGGTGTTTGTTCTCTTCTTTTTTAGGTCAAAAAATTATATTCCCCTTTACCCAAAACCTAACCTTAACCTCATAAAATGATTTTGAATATTTGAGCCACTGCTGGCAGAGTCTATATAACATAAACCTCCGGGAAATTGGCCAAAACCTAACCCCTAAATCGGAAATATTTTGGGACAGGTTATATTTTTATTTATTATATATCCATCCATCCATCCATCCATTTTCGTCTGCTTATCCGGGATTGGGTCGCTGTGCAGCAGCTCCAGCAGGGGACCCCAAACTACCTTTTCCCGAGCCACATTAACCAGCTCCGGCTGGGGGATCCCGAGTCGTTCCCAGGCCAGGTTGGAGATATAATCCCGCCACCTAGTCCTGGGTCTTCCCCGAGGCCTCCTCCCAGCTGGACGTGCCTGAAACACCTCCCTAGGGAGGCACCCAGGGGGCATCCTTACCAGATGCCCAAACCACCTCATCTGGCTCCTTTCTACGCAAAGGAGCAGGGGCTCTACTCTGAGATCCTCACGGATGACTGAGCTTCTCACCCCATCTCTAAGCCTGCCACCCTCCTGAGGAAACCCATTTCGGCCGCTTGTACCCTGGATCTCGTTCTTTCGGTCATGACCCAGCCTTTATGACCATAGGTGAGGGTAGGAACAAAAAATGCCCGGTAGATTGAGTGCTTAGCCTTCTGGCTCAGCGCTCTTTTCGTCAGTTTGTGCAGAACGGACACCTGTGAGCAGAGGTGTAAAAAGTACTGGAGGATGACACTTGAGTAAAATACTGTGCTACAACCATACTCAAGTAAAAGTGAAGTCACCTAACGGATTTCTACTTGAGTAAAAGTCTTCAAGTATCTGAATTTAAATGTACTTAAGTCTGAAATGTAAACATGTGAGCTTAAATGTACTTAAGTACACAAAGTTTTTGTTTGCTAAAATTGACTAGATCACAATTGGGCTGTCAGTTTACTGAAAAAGAAAGAAAAAGCATATAAAAGAACTTGAATGCAACCAATAGTCTAGGTTTCTATAAACAATTGTCCCAGTGGATTCAAATTGTCCAATGATGAATAAAATGTATAAAAGGGATGCATAGGCTTGGGGCAGGTTGGGGTTAACTCAAAATATCTCTCTATTTTGAACATAATTAAAACAGTTTTGCCTGAAAACTGTAAAATGTTTGAGAAGCCATACCTAACATATTATCATATCGTAGCCAAGTGGAAATGTTAGTTACCAGTGCACATTTCAATGTAAATAATTCTAATATCCAGATAGAGCACTATTGTGAAACCGCATGGAAACAGAGCTAGGCTATCCTTAGTCAAATGCGTATCTTGTTTCATACACAACTCTCTATATTCTGCACTGGTAACATTCATTTGAGTGTTCATTTTTAGCCCAATGCAATTTGGAGTTATAACATATACTGCTCAATTTTATGAATATTGGAAAATTTACTTGCATTAAAAGTATGCAACTGAATGCAGTATAATGGAAAGAGGTGAAAACAAGGGAGTATACCGGTACTAATCGCTGTGACAACTGACATTTTTTTATAGTATACTGTGTATACTTCCATTGCATAGAGCCCTGTATTGCCCTGCTGGTTTGCCTCTAAAGCTAAGCAGGTTCGGGCCTGGTTAGTCCCTGGATGGGAGACCAATGCTGCTGGAAGTAGGGGTGGGTATTGGCAAGTACCTCGCGATACAATATATATCACGATACACATGTTACGATTCAATACATCACGATTTGTTGCAATATCACAACTGAATCCTGATACTTAGTGCTAAAAAACGCAAATAATATCAATTTTATACTTCAAAAGGGCAATCTTTTGTTAATGGGGGTTACTTAAAGATTGTCTTTTGAATTATACAGTCTAATAATATTACCCCTAATAAGAAATTTAACTTAAATTTGAAAAAACATATACATTTAAGGATTCACCTTCAGAATAGTTTAACCAGTGCGACTTAGCGGC
>JACXGM010009901.1:16808-27056 GCA_016801145.1 Umbra pygmaea | reverse complement strand
GCCCTCCCTGATGTTGTTTCCCAAGCACTGAGATTACACAGGTTTTCGGCTGTCTGTGTGTGTAGTGCATTACTAATGAGGACTAGTATTTCTGAAAAGTCCTCCATATTATAAGCATAAGAAAATACTACAGTAATATTCATTTTATTTGGCAAAGGGGTTATTGTTCAGTTTTGTTTTAGGAAGGTAGGGTTAAGAGTATGATTAGGTAAAGAATTCTGAAAAATTTGATTTTGTTTTCTCGGAAAAGGTCCTTACTAGTAATACACTACAATAGCGTGTGTGTATGTGTGCGTATGTGCGTGCCTGTGGGCGTGCATGCATACTTTATAGCAACTGCATGGAAACATATTGTTTTAGTATGTCTGGTGACTGGGTGACCTATTGATCTGGTAATAACTACTGAGTATATTAAATAAATATTTATATATATTGTAGGGCTAGTTGGTATACATCAAGAGTTGGCACATGAAGGTTGAGTTTTGGTGATAGAATAGGTATTCCTTTCTGAGCTGGTTCGGGAGGATAAAAGGAAACTGATGTTGCATTGTGACTGGTCTTTCAAGGTAACTAACTAGCCAGTAGAAATATTAGTAGTTAAAGCTTCCCCAAGAATGTGTAGAGTATGAATAAAAAAGCACATATAGAAATAGAGTAACCACACCAGGGTCTCTGTTCCCCACAAGTTTTACAAAATCAGTATATACATAACATATTTAAAAATAACATTATGCATATTTATACTGTATATCAGTGGTCCTCAAACCTTTCCTGGAGGACACCCTACCATTTCAGGGTTTTGTTGTAGCCTTGAACTAGCTGACATGATTCAAGCAGGTAAGGGCTTGATGATTAGTTAACAAGTTGATTCAGGTGAATTATCTCTGGGATACATCTAATACATGGCATGGTTGGGGTCCCCCATGACAGGTTTGAGAAGCGCTGCTGTATATAACATTGTGCTGTGCCAGTGTTTCCTTTCATGCAACAACTAAACACTACCATGTTTTTGTAACAAACTGTGCTTTTCTGCTGTGCATGAAAACACAGGTGAAATAGACACAGTTTTAGCAGAATTTTAAGAATGTAATATGCAACGTACAGCTAGAATAATTCACAATGTATTAATTTTGTTAAAATGTTTTGTTTTCTGATCTGTTGGTCTTACATGCATTGAATACAGGCAAACCCTTACATTGGTTTTGTGCAATTGTTATTTTTTAATAATAATAAATCATATAAATGATACTATAAGTTGGTTAATGCCAGGTGTCACGGTGCAATTGAGATGTGTACTTTAATTATTACACATCTTTGTGTTTGACTGCAGGCATTTAAGCATGCACCGTCAGTGACCTGTTACCTGTGTTGTAGCACCTCGACTAGCTAATGCATGGTTTAGTGAGCTCATGCACTGTTGCCTAGTTTCAATAGATTCAATAGATCATTGTTTCTTTACTTTCACAGAAAAACATCACGTGAATTCACCTATTGTGCCCTAGGTCCTTGAATATGTTTAAGCTCAAATAAACACTCAGATTGTATTGTTGTAGTCTTTCGAACACTGAAGTATTATAACTGTTGTGGTGAAGAGATCGAAACAGGAGACAGCTTGAATCGTAACGGTCCTTTAATGTGAAGCTGTACTAAAAAATAACAAAGAGCGGCATGCAGGCCTAACATATACTTGGTATGGTGTCTACATAAACAGGCAACCGCCTGGAATGGATATCTACTTCAAATACTGTCTTCATTACAGGTAATGCCTGTGAATAAATTAAAGTTACCAGGGAATAACTAAAGACAACAATACATAACAGCCACCGTAACATTGACAATGAAGCACACCCACCTGGGAAAACATAGAAACTATATAAGGACAGTGATTAGTAAACCTAGAACCGGTGAGCCATAATAATGATGTGAAATGGTACAGGTGTGTGTGTGTATAGAGGTGGCTAGAAGACCGGGATGAGAATGTGAGTATAATGCCCAGAATGTCCAGAAGGAGGTGCCAGAAACCCTGAAACAGTCCCTCAACCACCAGGCAGGAGAGGGGTTGTTTCAGTGCCCACGCCCAAGGTGCAGCCCCAGAAGCGACAAAGCCCATAGGGAGGGATGGCATGGGGAATGGGCACCCCAGGAGGCAACACCGGAAGAGGCAATGGCACCAGGGCAGCCGAGGGCAGCCGAGGGGGTGGCGCTGCAGGCATTGTAGGCGGAGCAGCTGGTTCTGGCTGATGAGTTGGGAGCAATCCCAAGGCCTCAGCAGGTGCAGGCAGGACAGCACAAACCGAGGAAGCATTTCAATATGTAACAATTTGAAATACAATCAGTCGGTCAACAGATTTCATTCAATGTGTACACCTACTTTGGGTGTTGTTTAGGTTATTCAGTTCATGTGTGCCTACAACAACAAGGTCTAAGCTGAAGGCCAATGTGCTGTTCTTTCTCGGTTTCACCATGTATCATTCTGCAGCTTCTCCCTTCACAAAGATTTATGAGGTCTATTTATATCTAAACTAGCAATTGGCCATATGTAACCGGAGAGTAGGTTGTCAGACCCCGTCCATACCTGCAAGCAAATGTTAAATGGTCAACACACATTCTCTTCTGATGTTGCCAGCATGCATTATTTTCGCTTGGTATTCAGTGTGGTTGAAGCAGCCATTTCAGAAAGCATTCAGCATTACGGTATGTATGTCACATTCAGATATGGGCCTGGTTAGTCCCTGGATGAGAGACCAGTGCTGCTGGAAGTGGTGTTGGAGGGCCAATAGGGGGCACTCTTCCCTCTGGTGCCGTCTTTCGGATGGGACATTAAAAGGGTGTCCTAACTCTCTGTGGTCACTAAAGATCCCATGGCCCTATTCGTAAGAGTAGTGGTGTTAACCCCGGTGTCCTGGACACATTTCCAATCTGGCCCTCATACCATCATGGCAACCAAATCATCCCTATCTCTCAATTGGCTTATTCATTCCCCACCTGCCCATTCTCTCCAGGCCGTTGCTGCAAATGAGAAAGTGTTTTCAGTCAACCTGCCTGGTAAAATAAAGGTAAACTAACTAACTAACTAATTATATATGATATAAAGACAATGTGACTTTCCATGCAGGAATTTACTTATTTCTATGATTTTATTTAGGTAGATTGCGGTAAACTGTAACCTTGAGAGTGCTACTAAATTCTGCAATTTCTACTGTTTTTTTGGCTTGCTCAAAGTTATACATGCAACGTCTAAATTGAAATTTCCACACAACTCTCTTGCACAATATAGCGAGCGGATGCCCGCGTGACACAAGTTTTCTCCTTGCAAATACAGTTCTGCTCTTGCAACTCCAGTCATTCGCTCTCTCAAACATAATAGATGTTGTTTCCGCGAGACGTACTGTGCGTGTGCAACATTTGGCATTGATCTTATGCCATAGATGCCTATATTCAGTTAATGCACGGGATGATTACGCTGACCAACTATACTTCTGCCACTCACCAAATATACTTCTGTCACTCACCAACTATACTTCTGCCGCTAACCAACTATACTTCTGCTTCGAATCCTCCCATTAGTGCTACTATTTTACACCCTTTATGGGATTAAGTGAAAAATTCAAACAATTATGTTTTGTGTTCATATTTTGGGCTATAATTTCATTTTAACAGAAATCATTTTATTGAGTATTATGATTTTATTCTTTAAAGGCTGGCTAATACCTGCATTCCTCTTCAGCTAAAGTGTAGCGCTGTAAAGGTTATGTTGCACTCCAATCTGCCTGGATAAATCATTAAGGGTGAGTTATTGCATGGAAAGCTAAATTGAAAACTCATTATCCTTCATGCAACATATTTGAATGTGACACACAGTAATGCCAGGGGCAGACTTAGACAAAAATTCAGCCTTGGAACTGTAGCCCAATAATGCCACTCAACAACTTTAACATCTTTTCACATCCTGACTCATCTGAAAGGTAAAGGTGCAACATGACATTACTTGGTTTGAAGCTGAAGTTTGGAAACTTTGACTCTCCCTTCTGGGAAAAAGGGTAATTACACAAACACAGTCAACGCGAGGTCATGACGCCAACAATCGCTTTTGCTTTTAGACTGTAATCCTTCATCTGAATGCCAAAGTACTTTGTCATCTAGAGCGTCAGACATTTTTCTTAGATGCTTTGTGGGTTTTTCTGCAGTAGGCTCCACCATACTCCTAGTAGCTGTAACGCCAGCCTACTCCTTCCTTCGCAACGGTTGCTCTCCTCTTCAGCTCTGGTAAACCAATCATTGCCAGCGTGGGAATGTCGCCACAAACATCAGATTTAAAATCTCTGTATACTGCCAAATACAGAGAGCTTGACCTGGCGGTGATAGGCTTAATTAGCATTGTGTGAACTGGTTTGGAAAGGGCTTGAATGTAACAGATGTTCATTTATATGTAAATAACCCACACTCTAGCTTTAAACATAACTGGGTATAGAAAATGCACATTTACTACATTATTATACAAATAACAAAGTAAAACAATATTTTTCTAAACATGCAAAAACTATCAGCAAAAAAATCTAAAGTCATAAAAAATAATAGTTATATGCAATTAAAGGTACAATATGTAATATCAATTAAAACAATAACAAAATACATACTTTGCATTAAAAGAAAACATCACTATACATATATTATATATATTTCTTAGATCCTAAAAATTCCACCAACTTTCAAATCCAGAGAAATGTGTAATTTAATTTGAAGACACAGGACGTTTCTTTTTGTCGCCCGTCAATGGTGTCATATAATTTAGTTGCTCTAAGTTCCAAGGAACCGCCAAACATAATGTGAATAAAGTTATAATGTTTTTAACAATATATTACTTTGTCAGTGAACATTTTTTCTGCCGGAGACGCTAGATTGGAAGGTTGTCATTGACGACTATAACAAAACCCATGATCCCACGCAACTTCTCGACGTCATCTAAGTACATCTTTTGCTATTGTTTTGATTGAGAGCCCCCTGGCGGCCAAAAATTACATATTGCACGTTTAAATTCTATAAAGATGGCATCTACATTTATTTTGCTTTTTACCAGCCAACACATCCCAAAACATAGTCTGGCCCCTCAGGCATTTGCCATAACTGCCAGATGACTAATCCTCCAATGCGTAATGACTCCTGAATTAAATTGCTGCTTCCACAGCGTGGACAACTACGGAATGACAAAAGAAAATAATGCGCGCCGCCATATTGTTTACCTTCAACCTTTGCTGGAAGGTAGAGAAGGGGGTGAAAATGTATTACAATAGTATACTGACCTTTTAATTTTTTATTAAAGCACTACAAATATATTAATAACAGAATAACAGAAGTATAGTACATCAAAGTTATAAAAATAGCAAATTACAATAAAGACATTAAGAGACATACACATATTTATAAACTTAAATTATTTTTTGTTGGTAGTTTTGATTGTTTTAAAATATTGAATACAAGGATTTATTATCATAAATGTACATTTATTCATATGGAATTGGCTAAAAGTAGACTGATATTTTCACTACCCTCTTGTCAAGCTGAGGTCATCTTTTCCTGTCCTGTGAACAGAGGGGTTGCAGTGACGTGACGGGCACAGCTGATCGTGCAATAGGGAAGCAGGCAGGCAGCTCACTAGCCGACGATGTTTGTGTGATGTTACCAAGCCAACAACACAGAACGAAAGAGGTAACCGCGCTTTAGTAGTTGTCATTCATTACATTAGGCTGTCGCGTGTGTAACTTTTATACGACGAGCGGGCGAGAAACATTATATTCGTTTGCTTAGTTCTCTCAATAATTGCATTGCAGGGTTAACGATTCTGTGATTGATAGTTTCTGGCCTATCAGGTCTGACTTCAAATATATTGTAGGTTAGTTGGGCAGAAACAGGACAGTCTAAATTTTAAGACGTGGATACAACTGCCATGGCTATCTACTGTATAGCTTCCTGCGCTGAATGATGCGTCCAAGTGTACAAAACGAAAGTATGCGACAACGGGTCTGATGATGATGATGCTCCGCACATATCATAGCTTTGTAGGAACTTGATCGGACCCATCTTTTCTTTTCATTCGAAAACAGCAGTTTGTGATACATGTTAATGACCCACGGTTAAAGCGAACCATTACCCCGTGTTCCGTGGGCGAAAGGAATAGTCTTATTTCATCTTCGGATCACGAGACCCCTCGGATAAGTAGCGTGTATCTTGCGACAACAGCTGCTACAAGAGCGGAGATTTGCTTTCCGGACTGGCGAGTGGCAACGTCATTCATGGATAACAAAGGTAGGAGCGCTGTCGGCAGCTAAAGGCAAAATGTCTGTGTAAATGTTGTAAAGTACCATTATTTTAGGACTTAAATTGTAACAAAACATAGAAGCACACTTAAGTCGAGAGTTAGCTTCCAGTTGAATCTCGCATACCGTTCACTTCTCATTTGTCTAAACAACTAGCTGTTCAGTATTACTCTATAGTCTATGATACTATTGGCTATATTATGCAAAACAGTAGTAGCACGTGTCTCAGCCTGGGAGATAACAGCCTTGTTTTCTTCAAAAAGAAAACACAAGAAAATGTGCATAGTCACACACAGTGACAAACAAAACAGTGTCAAGAAGTAGATGAGATAGGTAGATATTGTGTATTATAGACAATAGGATGATAGATGTTTACAGAAAGCTTGAACTACAGTGCCGCCAACCATAGCGGAAAGGTTATGCAATCAAGACTCTGTCTTGTTATTGTGTTATGAAGTGAAGATGTGTTTGCCTTCACAGACACCAGGATGAAACGAACATGATAAGCGCCGATGGCCTCTCTAAATGCGAGGCGACCCGGTGCGAGACTGGCAAAAGGCCACTTGCGGAGATGCTGCACCTTCTGTCCGCAGTCATTGTCTGGCTTGTGACGGGGACCACCATTTCCAGTCTTAACAAATGGATTTTTGCCGTGTACAACTTCAGGTACCCCTTGCTGCTCTCTGCCCTGCACATGTTGACCGCTATAGTGGTGGATTATGGAATTATTAAACTGCGAATAATGCAACACAAGGACGGGGTGGACAGGCAGAAGGTCCTTACTACCAGTGCCAAATGCAAGGTGTTTTTATTGAGCTTGACATTCTGTGCCAGCATCGCGTTTGGAAACGTGGGTCTGAACTATGTACAGCTGTCATTTGCCCAGATGATCTACACAACCACACCAATTTTCACCTTGGCCATATCCACTTTGATCCTGGGCAAGCAGCACCACGTACTTAAATACACAGCCATGATGCCCATCTGTCTCGGAGCCTCGTTTAGCATTATGGGTGAGGTTCAGTATGACCAGACAGGCTGCTTCTTCGTATTCGCAGCCACAATGTTGCGAGGAGTCAAAACCATCCAGCAAAGTAAGTAATGTCCCTGTTTTTTTTCATACTTGACCTTCAAGAGTGTGGAGACAATATGGCCCCTAATCAAACATCTCTGACATCAGTCAGTGTATTATTGAGATTATTCCACACAAAGAACAGCTGTTTAAAAAAAATACAATTTCATTTATCAAGCTCTCTATTTTTGAGTGCATACTTTATTACCAGTTTGAGTGCATACTTTATTACCAGTTTGAGTGCATACTTTATTACCAGTTTGAGTGCATACTTTATTACCAGTTTGTCTGAAACTGGATGTGGCATTTTATCACATTTTAAGGCTTATAGGGTTCACCCAGCTTGTTTTTCCACTCTTTTCCACTTTGTTTTCTAGTGTTTCTAAAATGGGATTTTGAGAAAGCAATAGTCTAAATTGAAGTTGTTGTTTTTAAGTGATATAAAAAAACTAGTTTTAAAGATATCTTCTTGTTCTACAAAACATGACTTTTTTTGTGAAATAAAGATCAAAACACTTCAGTGAACTGTTAGCGTCATAGTAGCCTAATTGACAGATACCATTGATCTTGTTTGGAACTAGCTATTGAATGTTTTTTACCTAACTGACCAGCACACAGTAATGGATGGTAAGGATGGAACCACAGACAGGTCTGTCAATTACAGTATTCAGTAGAGCCTTTAAAGGACGCAGGCTAAACAGAAAATAAAGGGGCTTAGTTTAGGCCCAAAGTAAGAAAAACACAAGACTTAAAAGCAGTACGCGGCACGCAGGCCCGTCGTGTAACTATGCTCGATAAATATCAGTATTCCCTGGCACATAGGCCCATCGTGGAGATCCTTACAATGGACACAACAACACACAAATGACAAGGGGTGAGAGGGGAACATATTTACCACAGAGAATGATTACTGATGACAAACAGGTGTGCAGGAAGGGCCAGTTGCATCAGGTCAGTGACGTCGACTGCTGGAACCTGGACACACCAGGAGAGAAAAATAATGCACAGGGAGACGTTACACACACAAATGTACAGTGAATCAGACCTCAAGTACTGTAAACAAAGACAATAAACGTGGCTTAGATTTTCAACTCGAATGTTGCACTTGACAAGATTGTGAGTAATGTCAGTTCTTTTAATTGTGCTGTCCCAGTGTTTCTTCCTAGACGTAATCTATTTTTGTGGTTTTTTACTGAAGCAATTGTTGACAAAAGTATGCATTCTATTTTAGATTCTTTGAAAGTGCTATTCTCATACACGGCAGTAGTATTTTTAGATAGCTAGGTCAAATACAGTCAAATAGTTGAGGGTATTAATAGCAATCTTTCAGTAGTCTTTTTTAAAAGGAAACTGCACAAAATATACCCTACTTTATTAAAGGCAAAGTCCAGAAAAGTCACTTGGCTTTATATGCAGATATTCAGTTGCATACAGTAAGTTGTAAAAAACCTTTTATAAACCTTTTAATAAAAAAGACAACCTTTAATTTTGAAATGGTAAGGTATTATGAATTCTGCTTACCTTTTAAAAATGCTCAAAATGACCAACCATTTCTTTCAGACACTAAGATCTATAGTGGAGAATTATCCACTCTAAAGCTGGAATGGAAAATATAAATATATTTACAAGTAGGCACTATAGGCATTGATATATAAAGATTGATTTTTGCATATGGTTTTCCAAAATAACATCCATAATTCTGGTAGCAATTTTGGTGTTCGCTCTGATTTGATTTTTGATCATTTTTCCACAATGCATCAGTGTTACAATTTTTTTACCGTTGAACTGAATTAATTCTCAGAAACATACATCCAGACTAGAGGTGGGGCATTGCCTGGTGACAAGAACTTCTGACTGGGCTGAGTCAATAAACACATCCCTAATAGAACAAATGTGTGCCTGTTAAACAGGTTGGAGCACTTAAACAACATGAAGTCTCATATTAGTTGTGTCAAAAAGCTCCAACAATTTAACAAGGAATTAATCCTATAACATTGTTATAGCACACCTGGATTCTTAAAAGAAAAAAATGTTTATCCATATATGATCAACTTAGAGCGAATCATGCAGTTCTGTTTCCCATGGGATTTGCTGTCAGCAGCAGTGTTATGTAAGCCTAAGTGACATCTTCCATAATAATCTGGCCAACATCCTAGCTAAATTCAGAAAAGGAATATTTGAGTCGGGAATGTTTATGGTTGGATTAGCACAGGGGTGTCCAAACCCTTCCATGGAGGGCATAGTGTATGCTGGTTTTTGCTTTTACCTTGTACAAGGCTGATTGAGTAGCTCACTAATTGGTTAGGATCTCCCCTCACCTGGAAGTCTAGGTCCTAGTTTGGCTCTAATTGAAGGGTAAGACCAAAAACCAGCATACACTAGGCCCTCCATGGAAGGGTTTGGACACCCCTGGATTAGCAGTTTGACTTCTGCTTTCTGCCAGCAATATTCTGTCTTAAAGTACAGCAGTAAATAATGTGTTCACTGCTCAGAGAAATACAGCTCACGCATATTTTGATAATAACTATAAAATCAATTGTTTTAAACAATGTACATTCTCCTCTCCCCTGTAACTTTTCATAACCAAAAAGGTTGGATACACCTGCTGTATTGCTTTTGTCAGTATTCTATTGTATACTGATAATGATCAAACAGTAGGGATCACTAATGAACAGATGTACTGATAGTGTTCAAACATTAGTAGGGTTTACTAATGAACAGATGTACTGATAGTGTTCAAACATTAGTAGGGTTTACTAATGAACAGATGTACTGATAGTGTTCAAACATTAGTAGGGTTTACTAATGAACAGATGTACTGATAGTGTTCAAACATTAGTAGGGTTTACTAATGAACAGATG
>JACXGM010009901.1:0-16708 GCA_016801145.1 Umbra pygmaea | reverse complement strand
GTCACTCAATCTGTGTTGTGAAAGGCCAGTGTAGTTGGATGGTGTCATGTTTCAGTTTGCTATATTCAACCTCCCATCCAGAACGTCTCACTTGTTTATTGGTATGACACATTTCATGGTGCCCCTGTTGTTATTTTGCTGCAAGTGGTTGAGATTAATTTGTACGGTTGTGATAGGTGTCCACAGACTGTAGGACATATATTGACAAACAGATTCATGAAGAACTGTTGTTCTAAGGATAAAGAGTAAGTATGGACTTAACATCCACAAGCACACTTACATTTGTATTTGTATTACAAAATTGACAAAATACTAAACAGACATTTTTGAATATGTAGTTTTATGTATGTTTTCTAATATACAGGTTTTGGGCACACTGAACATATTAACAAGTTAGTTCAAAACTTTTTATGAAATGGCTTGGCTGAGCTCAAACTTCAATTAGACCTAAGGTCAGACTGAATACAAGGCCAAGAACCTCAGCCTGATTGGCTCACTGTTTCTCTTTAAATTACATGTATGATTTGAATTTAGAATCAAATAGGAGATTTGTTTTGTATTTCAATTAATCAGAAAATTGTTATGACAAATTCAAATTAATCTGTACATGTGCATGCACTGCTAATCCTCTTTTCTGTAATATAATTAGATGTAATGTTTATTGCTTCAGTTGAAGTCTAAAGAATGTCTCAGAACCAGCAGAACAAATATGGGATACAGAATGCTGTTTTTTATCATGACATTTACGGTAGTACAAAATGTTATGGATGTAACTTTGCCCTTTCCAAGTCCTTGCTATCTTTACAAGACATGTAGAACATGCTTCATTGACATCCCAACGTCATAACACTGTAGGATAGCTACGAGTGGAAAAATAAGTAGTCTTTCCAGAGGCAGATGAATGATCAGGGGGAGGCTTTGCCAGCAGTGAACTTCAGACAGCCATGGTGAAAATGACTGTAAGTTATTAAACGGATCCTTCAGTTTCCTCTAATTTTAGACCAATTTCTAAACTTCCCTTTCTATCAAAGGTTTTGGAGAGGGTTGCTTTTAATCAAGTTTTGCTGTTCACTTTGGTAATTGCTTTTGTTCTCCTGCCTATCTTTCATGTGGGGTTCCCCAGGGTTCCATTTTTGGACACATGCTCTTTTCTCTGTACATGGTGCCCTTGGGGTCCAGGGAAAAAACATAACATTTCGTTCTATTTTTTTGCAGATGATGTACAAATTTATTTGCCTGTAAAAAACAATGAAAAGGACACACTTCAGCCTTTGCTTAACTGCTTGAGAGATCTGAAAATATGGTTGTATCAGAATGTTCTCTGTCTCAATGACAAAACTGAAATTGTTGTGAAGATTTCAGTGCCTTTTGGTTCTTTAGGTTTCCTTATTCATCCTTTTACCAATAACTTGTTAAAACTAGTTTCTTCCAGCTGAGACTTTTGGCTAATGTAAAGCCCTACCTGCTACGTAAAAACTTAGAAAGACCTACATGCATTTATTAGATTAGACTACTGTAACTCTTTGTATGTTGGATGGGAGCAGTCATCCCTTCGTCGGTTACAGAACGCAGCAGCTTGACTTTTAACTGGGACCAAAAAGCGTGACCACATTACACCAGTTTTTGCCACGCTCCACTGGCTTCCTGTCTGTTTCAGGATTGATTTTAAAATTGTATTGCTTATTTTTAAGACGTTAAATGGGTTGTCGGCTTCTTATTTATTGGAGCTCTTACATGTCCACACACCTGTCAAAGCAGGTCTTCCAATCAGATCCTCAATGTGCCCAGATCCAGGTAAAAAATAAAGGTGACCGAGCATTTGCAGTGGCTCCTACAAACCTATGAAATAGTTTACCTATTCATATGTCCTGAGAGTCTCCCGCATTGTAATCGCGGCTTTCTGATGCCCGCAAATTATATACAATATCCTAGACATTGATTGTCTTGCTCAAGTCTTGCTCAAACAAAAAATCGATGTCCGGGATATTGTATATCACGTGGGCATCTTAAAATGCGGGAGACTCCCGGGACATCCAGGAGACTTCGGACGTCTGATATAAGAACATCTCGGACCGTTGAAACATTCAAGTCGTTGATTAAGACCCATTCCTATTCTTTGGCTTTCAATTCAAGTTAAGGTTTGATCCCTTGAATTTTCTCTACTGTTGTTTATTTTGTATTGTGTATTGTAATTGTATATTGTGTAGGTTATATTTATATGGCTGTGTCAGTGTGTAGGTCATATTCATACGTATTTGTCAGTGTGTAGGTTATATTCACATCTGTTTCTGTATGTGCCTCCCAGGTATCTTGCTCCAGGAGGAGAAGATCAACTCTGTGTTCCTGCTCTACCTGATGTCTATCCCCAGTTTCTGCATCCTGGCCATAGCTGCCTTGGCCCTGGAGAACTGGGCTGTGCTGGAGTCTCCAATGCACTACGACCACCACCTGTGGCTCTTTATCCTGCTGAGCTGCCTGGGCTCTGTCATGTACAACCTGGCCAGCAGCTGTGTCATCACCCTGACCTCTGCCGTCACTCTGCACATTCTGGGTAACCTGAGCGTGGTGGGCAACTTGCTTCTTTCTCAGCTGCTGTTCGGCAGTGAGATGTCAGCACTGAGCTGCGTCGGCGTGGCGCTCACTCTGTCCGGCATGCTCATCTACCAGAATTGTGAGTTTATTTCTGACTCTGTGGATGCATGGCGAGCAAAAGCCAGGGACCTCCACCCAGGGAGTAGGGAGGACATTGCCGGGCCATCAAAACCGATCAACCAAGACCTGCAGGACAGGTTACAAACCGATGGCAAACTACAGGACAAGTTGGACTAAGAGACGTGAAGAGGTTGCGGTTTACAGAAACCCAGTCCTCAGCGTTTAAGTCAGGTGGTTCTGAGGTTCGGGAGATTGGTTGTGACCTTTTGAGGTCGTAGTTTATCATAAATGACGACGAGATGAATGGGAGAATTTCAGTCTGAGAAAATAATTACCTCATCACTGTGCCAATGTATTTATTTCAGGCATCACCTCATGGAATAGGGCAAATCTGTCTAGTGTCAGCTGATCCAGAGAAATCAAAACAGATGCCTTTAAGAAAGTGACAGTTTGTACTGTTCTAACACCCATACATGCACTCATACTGCTATATGGACAGATGAGCCACTTTGTGATGCCATATGTCTCATCAAATATGATGCTATGACGTCGGACACCACTGTGAACCTAATCTGTGAGTCTGCTCAATGGGATGGTTGGTGGGAAGACTAGAACGTCTTCTTGTGGTTGGGCACAAATACACTGCTCAAAAAAAATAATTAAGGGAACACTAAGATAACAGATCCTAGATCTGAATGAATGAACTCATCGTATGAAATACTTTTATCTTTACATAGTAGAATGTACTGACAACAAAATCACACAAACATTATCAATGGAAATTAAATTTATCAACCCATGGAGGTCTGGATATGGAGTCACACTCAAACTCAAAGTGGAAAACCACACTACAGGCTGATCCAACTTTGATGTAATGTCCTTAAAACAAGTCAAAATGAGGCTCAGTAGTGTGTGTGGCCTCCATGTGCCCATTTACCTCGCTACCACGGCTGGGCATGCTCCTGATCTCCCAGACCTGGACTAAAGCATCCACCAACTCCTGGACAGTCTATGGTGCAATGTGGCATTGGTGGATGGAGCGAGACATAATGTCCCAGATGTGCTCAATCGGATTCAGATCTGGGGAACGGGCGGGCCAGTCCATAGCATCAATGCCTTCCTCTTGCAGGAACTGCTGACACACTCCAGCCACATGAGGTCTAGCATTGTCTTGCATTAGGAGGAACCTAGGGCCAAACGCACCAGCATATGGTCTCACAAGTGGTCTGAGTATCTCATCTCGTTACCTAATGGCAGTCAGGCTACCTTTGGCGAGCACATGGAGGGCTGTGCGGCCCCCCCAAAGAAATGCCACCCCACACCATTACTGACCCACCGTCAAACCGGTCATGTTGGAGGATGTTGCAGGCAGAAGAACGTTCTCCACAGCATCTCCAGACTCTGTCACGTCTGTCACATGTGCTCAGTGTGAACCTGCTTTCATCTGTGAAGAGCACAGGGCACCAGTGGCAAATTTGCCAATCTTGGTGTTCTCTGGCAAATGCCAACGTCCTGCACGGTGTTGGGCTGTAAGTACAACCCCCACCTGTGGACATCGGGCCCTCATACCACCCTCATCGAGTCTGTTTCTAACCGTTTGAGTGGACACATGCACATTTGTGGCCTGCTGGAGGTAATTTTGCAGGGCTCTGGCAGTGCTCCTCCTGCTCCTCCTTGCACAAAGGCGGAGGTAGCGGTCCTGGTGCTGGGTTGTTGCCCTTCTACGGCCTCCTCCACGTCTCCTGATGTACTGGCCTGTCTCCTGGCAGAGCCTCCATACTCTGGACACTACGCTGACAGACACAGCAAACCTTTAGCCACAACTCGCATTGATGTGCCATCCTGGATGAGCTGCACTACCTGAGCCACTTGTGTGGGTTGTAGACTCCGTCTCATGCTACCACTAGAGTGAAAGCACCGCCAGCATTCAAAAGTGACCAAAACATCAGCCAGGAAGCATAGGAACTGAGAAGTGGTCTGTGGTCACCACCTGCAGAACCACTTCTTTATTGGGGGTGTCTTGCTAATTGCCTATAATTTCCACCTGTTGTCTGTTTCATTTGCACAACAGCATGTGAAAATAATTTTCAATCAGTGTTGCTTCCTGAGTGGACAGTGTGATTTCACAGAAGTGTGTTGACTTGGAGTTACATTGTGATGTTTAAGTCCATCCATCCATTTTTGTCCGCTTATCTGGGATCGGGTCGCGGGGGCAGCAGCTCCAGCAAGGGACCCCAAACGTCCTTTTCCCGAGCCACATTAACCAGCTCCGACTGGGGGATCCCGAGGTGTTCCCAGGTCAGGTTGGAGATATAATCTCGCTACCTAGTCCTGGGTCTTCACCGAGGCCTCCTCCCAGCTGGACGTGCCTGGAACACCTCCCTAGGGAGGCGCCCAGGGGGCATCCTTACCAGATGCCCAAACCACCTCAACTGGCTCCTTTCGACGCAAAGGAGCAGCGGCTCTACTCTGAGATCCTCACGGATGACTGAGCTTCTCACCCTATCTCTAAGGGAGACGCCTTCATGACCATAGGTGAGGGTAGGAACAAAAACTGCCCAGTAGATTGAGAGCTTTGCCTTCTGGATCAGCTCTCTTTTCTTCACAACGGTGCGATATATTGAGTGTAATACTGCCCCCACTGCGCCGATTCTCCGACCAATCTCCTGGTCCATTGTCCCCTCACTCGCGAACAAGACCCCAAGGTATTTGAACTCCTTCACTTGGGGTAAGGACTCATTCCCTACCTGGAGTAGGCACTCCCATCGGTTTCCTGCTCAGAACCATGGCCTCAGATTTAGAGGTGCTGATCCTCATCCCAGCCGCTTTACACTCGGCTGCGAACCGATCCAGTGAGTGCTGAAGGTCACGGGCCGATGATGCCATCAGGACCACATCATCCGCAAAAAGCAGCAATGAGATCCTCAGCCCACCGAATTGCAACCCATCCCCACCCCGACTGCACCTCAATATCCTGTCCATAAATACTACAAACAGGATTGGTCACAATTTGTCACCAATCCTGTTGTTAAAGTGTTTATTTTTTTGAGCAGTGTATGTTTAAAACAACATGTGCTACTGTTACCTAACCTCCCCCTGGTCTAGTGTCACTGGGAAACAGGAGTGCTGGCAGCTCTGAATGAGGGTGCTACATTTGTTTTAGTGCTGTTGCTTTTGTCTATTTGACGTTTACAAGGGAGTAGCAAACTGACACGGTCAGAATATCATTTTTTTTGGCTCTTTGTGGCGGTAGGTCGACAGCTCTATTCTTCTACTGCATAATCAAGCACAGATCCGCGGGGAGGCATTTTGTCCTGCTCTATGCCTTATTGAATTTCCTTTAATTTGCCCTGTAATAAAAATAACCTATTAGAATCAGATTAATATCCTCCAACGTGTTGTCACAGTGGCAAACCTCCATCATTAGCCCGTTCTATTCCCTAAGGAGTCTCACCCTTCTTTAGTACAGTCTTCTCATGAGGGAGTTCATCGAATGAATCTTGGTCTCTTAATTGGTCCCTTGCTGCCAATCCAGGTTTGAACAGAAATTTTTTCCCTGCCAGGTCTCATATTTCCATTCATTGTTGCCACTGTTTTGATCCTTTGTGTTTTGTCTCTTTTTTTCCTTTCTGACCTCTGCTGGGCGGTGAGTGTTATTTTACCTCTCATGTCAATGCTTTTAATATTTATAATGTTATTTGATTTATCCCTACTTGACTTGGGTAAGCAACACTAGTTGTTTTTAGAATGCACTAAGAGTATTTTTTTTGTCTCGTAAACAGTCCTGATTTTGTCCCAGAAGTTCATCCGAATCAAAATGCTATTGATGTTTGATACGTTTTGCATGTGCTGGGTTCATACCACAGACATACTGTATGTCAAAGTTCAAATGATATGACAGTTGACAAACTAATGGCTGTTCTGTGTCTGGATGCCTCGCTAAATTCTCATGCCTTGGCACCTCCTTACTCGGGCAACAAACCTTCATCAAGAGTTGTGGTCTTCACACACTTCTGACTGTAACCCTACTCTCCAAGCTCATTTCATGGAGCGTTGGGATATGCAAAAAAACACATTTCCATTTTACACAACGACACTAGTGTGGCACTCTAACATGCAACCAGGCAAATACAAACAGTTTGCGTTTTACCTTGTGGTTAAGCTGTTGGTCAGATACAGGGACATGTATTATGCCATTATCACTGCAGTAGTCACAGAAGGGTTTTTTGCCAACCTCAACAGTCATTTAAGTAAAGATCAGATTAATGATAATCCCTACTTTATTATTTGTAATGTTTCTATTGACAGAACCTGGATATTGATGTTAAATACCTCAGTCTGAAAAATGGACTCTTGTGCAGATGAAGATAGCAAGCAGCTAGCGGTCAACCCACATCCACAGTTGTTCAACTGGGCAGCTGTTACACTCTGAATAATAGCCTGTTGATCTGAAGAAAAGTGTGGGTTAGCAACTTTTAACATTTAGGGATTTTTCAATCACACAGTTTCATATATATATATATATATATATATATATAATACTGTACCATCTTCACATGTCTTTGGTTAAATTTATCAGACTGACAAATCTGGGTTTGACTAGGCTGGCAAGCATGGGCTTAGTGTATTTGACAGGCTATAAGGGTAAAGAACATATTGCACTAATGAGAAAAGCTGCTGCCTTTAAAGCGTATGGCTCTGTGTATAAACTGTTTTTGATGTTGTCAGCAGAAGGTAGTTGTAAATAATTATTTTATTATATTTATGTATTTTACAATCACTTAAGGCTGGCTCAATATACTGGTTTGAAAAAAGTTTGTCTCCTGTCTTAATTTAACACGAAGGCTAATGTTATGTAGACACAATAACAAAGTGACGGCGAAGTACACGTCAGTGTATACATCGGTGTGATGTTGCTGTAAGATACCACATGGTGGTGCTATTTCCATAGTTACTAGCATGTTTGACCTTAGAATCCCCGGTCAACCTTGTCACATGTAAATAACAAACAAGCAGAGTGCTTTTTGCAGTCTCCATCCTTTTCTAAATATGTATTTGTGCATGTGTGTGTTTTGTCTCCCATACAGGGACGGAGTAACTTCTTGATGTTTTTGCCTGAATAAGGCAATGTTGTTGCTTCAAATCTGTTCGATGTGTAACCTTTTCCCTTCCGCAAAAGGCATTTGTCTAAACTCTCTCCAAACAGGAATTTGAATCCAGAGGGTGTCACCACAGCGTAGCTCTCTGTTCTTCACATACACCTTAAAGTTTAACATGACATCAGAACACTCGTCTGAGGGGGAGAGTCTTAAGAGGCTTGAGGGAGGGTGAACTGAGTTCTCAGCAGTTCACTTCTCCCCAGAACATCCATAGTGTTCCAGCCTTAAACCAGAGGGTGTGTTGATATAGAGCTGAGCACTGCAAGTGTAAAGGAGAGAGACGGGTACTGAACTGAACATTAGGGAAAACCAACGCAAGTCTTCATTACCTGAAGTCCAGACAGACAGAACCCAGTACAGGTTGGTCTGGGGCATCCGTAGCCCTGTGCTGTCTTGGGGTCTAATTTTCACAATCTTTATCTTCAGAATTTTTTATTTTATTTATTGTAGTAATTGTATAGGCAATGTTTCTATCGTTACTATACTGTATATAGCTATTGTCACTGTGTCAACAGATATACGTATACAGATTATACGTATGTAGGTAGCTATAGTTTCTTTGTCTATATAATGTCAATCTATACCGTATGTAGGTATAATTACTGTCTAGAGTTACTATAGAGTATGTAACCATATTTAGTATATAGTGTCAGAATGTACTGTTGCTATACTGTCTATAATTAGACTATGTAGCTATAGGTACTGTAGGGCCTGTAGTTGTTACAGTCTGTTTTTTATCTATTTTCCACTTTCTATGTACTTCTGTAAATGTCATGTGTGAGTGGTGCTCTAATGAGTGATGCTGCATTACTATATTTGTACATGTATTCTGCTGCCCTAGTCTGGCTGCTGAGAGACTGAGAAGGCCACTTCAGTGTTAACACAAACACCTCTAGTGTAGAGCACCATGGCTTATTTCACTTTAGACCCGGTCACTGTTTACATTTACATTACTGGACATCCAACAGATGCTCTTATCAGTTTACATTGTGAAAGTTTTCTGAACATCATGGAATGTTGAAACATCAGTGTTGATGCTGCCTACCCAAGTTAGCTTTTTGAAGGCTAATATAGAGTGTATTAGGAGTAGTATAGTATATGAATAGTGGCTGATATTTAACCTAATGATGTTATATCCTTTGGTAATTTACATGTTCGCGTTCAATTTCTTGCCACTGGAACCACATTTTCTTAATTGTCCACTTTCTTTAGAAGTCCAGTACAGTATTTTGGACATGGAGGCAGCACCTTTTCAGGGAGCCACTGGTGCGTGCACTAAGACCTCTGACACGACCCCTGGTGACCCTCTGTCTGGCTCTGTGACTAGTCAGCAGCTAGCCACTATTGAGGATGAGGAGGTCCTGAATAAACTGGTGAGGCAGCAGACATTCAGAGATACATTCAGTAGTTGGGATGATTCGGGCGTGGGCAATCTGGTCTATCGCTCTCTAAGTGTGTTCATCTCCGACAGCTGGATAAGGCTGTGGATTTTGACGAAAGGCGGATGATCCGTGCCGCACTGAGGGACCTGCTCAAGAAGAAGCGAGGTAGGATCAGAACAAGCGTCAGTGCAACGGGGTACAGGTTCACGATTAGGTCCATCAGCTCCCAGGTTATCATATAACTTAGATTCAACTCCTTTTTTGATGGCGGTACTGTCATTCTTTCATCATTCATTACCCCCCTCCCGCTTGGTTCTTTAAAGAGAAGCGAGAGAAGGATCGGGGCTCAAGGCGAGATGACATGAGACTGCAGGCTTTGAAGAATGCAGGCACAGGACAGATGGGCCTGAACAAAGGAGCCCAGAGCATCAGCTACCAGCAGAAAGTTCACAGTCAGTTTCACACCACATAGAACATCCGTCCATCTCTCTCTCTCTGACATTTATACACGCACATCAAAATGTGATCATTAGAGTAACACTTCCTGACTCTTTTTCTGTTTATCTTCAGGTCACAACCAGTTCTCAGGACCAACACCCAGCCCCAACACCCAGTCAAAGACACCTGTCAGGTGAGTGAGCTGATGGCCAGCCATGTCACGTTCTGGAGATCTGGAGGCATGGTTATACTAGGAGGGGGTTAAAAGAAAAAGTGTATTCTTTCTCCTCCAGCACAACCAACACTGCCACGGCACCGGCCCATCAATGTGTCTCTGTTGCTGCGCCACCCAACATGAAAAATGTCAAGCAGATGTTATTGGATTGGTGTAGGGCCAAAACGGAACCATATGAGGTAAAGACCAGAGGCCTTTTCATCCCATGTCTAGATGAGCATGTAATTTTATTGCTTTAGTCGCCACACCATATATAACCTCACTTCTCTGTGTGGCTGGCCTTGTAAATCCTCCCTCTGTCCGCTCTCTGTTTTCCTCTTCTCTCCACGCAGGGGGTGCAGATCCAAAACTTCTCCTCAAGTTGGAGTGATGGCATAGCGTTCTGTGCCCTGGTACACAGGTTCTTCCCAGATGCATTTGAGTACTCTATTCTCAACCCCAATGCACGCAAGGAGAACTTTGAGCTTGCCTTCAGCACTGCAGAGTGAGTTCCTATATACAAAAACACACACATCTACCCTAAAAAAGTGCTTTCTTCCATCATACATTGACTATTAAAGATCTAAAGACCCCCTGCGATTTCTTCACATTTTGCTTCCTAAAAAGGTCTACACACACGTATTCATTTATTCCATATCAATGAAACTACACTATAAAAACAACATTACAAAGACTGTGCTAACCCCAGTAGGAACTGTACACTTTTTTGGAAGATTTTTTTTTTAAAGGAGCTAAGTTCATATAAGAAAAGAAACAGAGTTTGAATATGGCTACCCTCCAGTGTGATGTTGGAATATCATTGCTTAGGTCCTCTTCCATCTTGACCTGATGGTGTCTGTTGACCAATTGAAATGTGACATATAGACCAAATACTCAGTGAAGTCCATAGGTATTTGGACAGTGACATTAAATTAATTATTTGGAAATACCTATGAGAGGATTACAATATTTAGCAGTCAGTCACAGCTTTGATGGCTGTCAAATAAATTTGGGGGTGTGAAAACATATGCAACATTACTACCAGTGCATGTGATTGAATTTGATCTAATTCTGATTTTGTTGATCAACAATGTACACAAGATATTTTGTATGTCAATGTTTTTTTTAATAATATACCTTAATTAGATTAATATGTACATATTTAAATCGAGTCAATACCTGTAAATTCGTATTATTTCACACAGTCAATCTAAATTATTATCTGATTGTGAAGCCATATTTTATTCCTATACCAATTCATGTAACAATCACATTTTACTTTATTTATTTTGATAAATTAATTACAAGAGTGGAATTTTATATTCACTTTGAAAATGATAGAGTACTTGGTGTAAATCATAAAAAACAAATTAAATCAATTCCAACCACACTTTATATTACAACTAAATGGGAAAAAGTCCAGGGGGCTGAATACTTAATCAATTCGATGCACATTCTCGTTTTGTGTTTACTTAGAAAATATAGACTTTGTTGTGAATCTCTTTAGGAAAAATATGTGATGTAATCCTGTTTTATATTTTAATTTAAAGGCAGGTAAACTGTGTAGATTTTAAGTAGCGACTCTATGTGCAAGAATTCCCAAATGGTAATGCAGTGGTAGATTGAATTTGACAAACATACTTGCTATGAAAAAACATCTGTGTAGTGTCTAGGTCAGCTGTCAGTGGATGGCGCCTGGGGACATTGATTATAGATTGTGATCACTCAGGCTAGTGTTTCTGTTTGTCTCTCTTCTGGCTACAGGAGACTGGCAAACTGCCCCCCTCTACTGGATGTTGAGGATTTACTGCGGATGAACGAGCCGGACTGGAAGTGTGTGTATACATACATTCAGGAGTTCTACCGTTGCCTGGTGGAGAAAGGCCTAGTTAAAACTAAAAAGAAACTTTAAATACAGATGTTTCACAATGTACTATACAGTGTGTTTTCAGCTGCTGTGGGGATGTTTGCAGTTTGTCGCAGCATCTTGTAAACACATAGCTGGGATTGTGTTGGTTGGTTTGTGTGTGTGTGTGTTTATGTATGTGCGTACACTTATCTGTGTATGTTTTCGGAGGACGGCTGGCACATAAATACATTCCACTGAGATTACACATTGCATTAATCTCAGAGCCATAAAAGATCTCAGAATGGCTTTTTATATCGTTGATGTAATGTGCCCTGATTACAAAGCATTTTTTGTGTAGGCTATGTCTGGGTTAAAGATACATTAGTCAAATGCAATGTGAATGATGGGATGGGATTAGATTGGTGAACATTTGTTTTGTTCAGAACAGATTTTAGCCTCGCCTACTTCCATTAGGCTACGCGAAGACCAAACATTTTTTGTGAAAAAGAGGATTGCTGCCAAATTGAAAATGTATTTTGTCACTGTAAAAATTTGCTCAGGGTCAGGGAAAAATTATTAGTAACAGAGAATTATGATTCCTTGTTTTCATTTTTATTTTAAAAGTTGTCAGTGTTTCATATACATAAGGGGATATTTTTCTGAACTCAGATTAAGCCTAGTCCTGGACTAAAAGCAAGTACAATGGAGCTAGGTGTAAAAAATCAATAGAGTTTTAGCTACTGTATACTAGCTCACCTGTGTGTGATATATTAACAGTAATAACAGTTTAACAAGCCTAGTCTACAACTCTGTTTGTCAATTTTCACTGTTGTTTGTAATTCACTCTATGTAACATTTATGCTTCATTGAAATCCCATTGTTCAAATAACGGATAAATGATGTCATATCTGCCAATCCTGTCGGACTGATATTAGCTAGCCCTACTTTAAAGGTATTGCTTTAAATGCGCTCCAGTGTGTATAGTGGTCACGAGGGGCCCCAACTCAAAGCGCTCTTGCGCAGTGTCCTGTAACGAAATCATTACACCGCTGTGCGCTTTAAAGGTAGCCTGCCGCTTGACATTTTAATTCTCGACATGCCGGTGTACGGCTAACTCTCGGATTAATTTATACGTCATAGACACGACAGATGCTCAGTTCATTTAGGCCTGTGGCATAACGTCAGCTGGATTTGGAGGTTAAGAATCATTATAGGTGGTTTAGTTCAGGTTTTTGAGTAAAGACTTAAACAGACGTTGTCAGGACGGTGTGTTATGTGGGGTCCTCTTTAACAATTGCACTGGTCAAACAGCAGGTAAGCAAGCAGCAGGATCCAGCGGAGCCGTTCGTTAATTGGACCATCTTTATCACACACATACGCTCTAATTTACTAGCAATGAACTCAGTAACGCACAGATTAATGATGATATGTTTACTGGCATAAACTCGCGAACTGGGATCCTCGAACGGTTTTCACCCTTGACAGTCGCGCAAACATCAATCGCAACGGTACGGACTTCCGTCCTTATAGGCGTAATGTATTTCAGATGAGAAGATCGTTCACTGGAAGTGTTGTTATTTTAACGACTAAAACACTGTACATATATTTATCTCCATGACTTAGTATCTTATATGCCACCATTTCATACCTTGCAATAGTTTGAAACCGATTCGCTGGCAAAGCATTTCACCTTGCAGATGAAAGGTAAGTTATATGTCACCGGGAGTTTGCGCATACACACTGCATATTCTTAATGTAGGTGTACTGATGATCAAACATTCTTGTTTTTATTATACGTATCTTATATGTTAGTGGGCCCAAGCAGACAGGTGCATTAGTTGTCCTGTATTGGATGTAATACTATAAAATATATAGGTGACATGAGTAGAATACACTATGAAGTTCAATAGGATAACTACATCTGAACAACATGTATACAGCAACAACAATATTTGTGCTCGCGGTTTACTTCACAGTTTATGAGACACACCTTCCAAGATCACAGTCAATCTATTATGCGTAGATTAACTTTGCAAATGTAAGTCGTCACGTGTGCCCTTCAGTTTTCAGAGCCCCACTTATGGTGCTCATGCATAAATAAAAAGAGTATTTAATTTCTGTAGATCGGAGAACAGTATGTGAGGTGTCAGTGTTGTCATAGCTGCCTATAGGCTACTTCTCATAGAGTGAGGAAGGGAGTGTGACCCCACATAATGTCACGTGACGGTCTGTGACCCACTGTGTTCCTGCTGCTGCTGCAGTGGTTATAATGTCCACTCACTGGTGCTCTGCCATAGAGAGACACAGCTGTATCTGCATTGCTGAGGGTTTGATGCTGGTTTAAAGGGAAGATGCAAGGATGGGATATGGAAATGGGAAGTAATGGTGTAGAAAGAAGGGTTGGGGTAATGAAATGTGTTGCTAAGCAACAGATAAAAGTAGACTAGGATGGAGTAGGAAGTTGGTTCTCACAGCCTGCCTGTGGTTTAGAATGGTGAGGATGGCTGGAGGGCAGGAGGGGGGTCTATGCTCAGTGTGAGCCAGCTCCCAATAGCCACTTCAGGCACTGTGCCAATCCACCCTCGCTGCTGGGTCACAGAACTCTGTGATAGATGGAGACAGAGGGAGGATGACGGAGGGAGGACAAGAGTGTAGCTGGGGGTTGTGAAGGACAAATAAACACAGGTCTGTCATCCTCTCCTTGGACACTGGCATCGGTTACACAGCCAAATGGGCTGACAACACATTCCCTTCCATCTATCAAACGCTCTCACGTCTCTCTTCTCCCTGTGATTGGTGTTTGAATCAGGTTGATGGATCAAATGCAGCAGATACAAAGTGGCACACTACCAGCAAGTGCTTCTGGATATCCAGGGCACACTGCATTTCCAGAATCTAATTCCCAGGACCCCTCTATCACCAATCCCACCGGAGGGGACAATAAATTCCCAGGCCCGGTGCCATTTCAGACATCAAGTGTACGTGACGTCTCAGATCAGGTGAGACAGGAAAATGTACCATCTGGGTCCAGTCCTGCCTTTCCAGTCAATATCAGCCGTCCCAGACCCACTGCACTGAGTTCCTCCAGAGGGTTAGAGGCTAATTTCAAGGATAAGGCCTCCATACCAAACCGGATCCCTGGACCCCACAGCCCCATCTCACTGTCCCAATCTCCCACAGAGTCGGCCCAGTTGTCCCGCAGCCCTCAGAGTCCTCACAGCCCCCAACCTTACCTCATGCCCCAGCACAGCCTTCCTCCATCCTGCCTTACCCCGCCACCCAGCCTCAGCCCCAAACCAGGCTCAAGTCCACAGCCGCAGAGAACGGGCTCCCCTGGGGGTGCTGTGGAGGACCAGCCACACACTGACAAGACTGAAGGAGAATCGGACGATGGCTTCAGGTGAGACTGATCACCAATGATAATGCCATGTACTGTTTGAGTAGCATGCCTACTACATTAGACCTTGTTTTGTAGAGACAGTAATGTGTTGTCTCCATGGAGATGGTTCTGTTCTTGGCAGACCAGCTGAACAGAAGTCAGCCTCAGTGATATACAATAGCAGTTTATTTACCATTATTTTACTTTACCAGGCAAGTTGACTGAGAACATTTGGAGCAATGACCTGTATATAAATAATTACAGGAGGAGGAGAGGCGATGAATAGGCCAATTGTAAGCCTTCACAGGGCAGAGTCCCCTTCACTGCTCTGGGGCATTGGGATTTGATCATAAGACCATAAGAAGGAGTTCCTGATACTGATCCTCCCAACACCCCATCAAACAGAATCAAATACTATACATCTCAGTTAAGGCTGTCTGAACTGGACAGGCTACAGGTAGACTACACATTTCCTTGGCTGAGGTCTGAGGAAGTTTCTCGCTCCCTCAGTGTGCAGTCTTCATGTACACTGCAGGTCAAGGCATTTATATATAATATACAGTGGGCTTCAAAATTACTGGCACCCCTGACTGGCAATGCACAAACAATAGTTTAAAAACATAAACAATATAACTATAGAGAGAATCCGAAAATACCAAGATGTGAGAAATACTACTTTATTAATGTTGCAATGGAACCAAACAAACTCATACAATTATGAGTTATTTATGATTAAGTCTTATTAGTTTCACCAAAATCAATGTTCCATAATTAATGGCGCTCCTTATTCAGTAGGGAGTTGGACTAGTAGTCGGAAGGTTGCCGGTTCGATTGCTGGCTCTGCCAAATGTTGTTGTGTCCTTGGGCAAGGCACTACACCGTAAGTTGCTCCAGGATGAATGTTACTGTAAGCTGCTCTGCAAAAGAGCATCAGCTTAATGACTAAAATGTCAAATATGTTCACTGGCCACTTAATCATTTTGAGTCAGTTAAGTTTTCAAAGGATGTGGTTAACATTAGCCAGAAGTTATACCATCTTAATTACATTTATGCTATAAAGGTAATATTGCATATCAGTGTAAAGTATAATGTTATATAGGCATAAACATATCTACTGACAATGTAGATGTTTGTATAACTACTAATTACTTAGGTGTTTACCTAACGGTTTACATAACTACAGATAATGTATGATATGTCTTCCCACCCCACCTGTGTCCTATCTATAGGGTGCACATTGTCACATGGAATGTGGGCTCTGCTGTTCCCCCAGATGACATCACCTCTCTGTTTGGGTCACACGCTGGCGATGGGAGTACAGATATGTTTATCATTGGGTGAGCTCCAGCTCCAATCACAATGGTGACAGGGAGATCCCATTGAATGTCTCCTCCCATCTTACTTCCATAAAGGTTGTGAACTCAACTATGGCATTTAACTACTCATTACCTCTGAGTAATATTCTCCTTCCTCTCTCCGTCCTCAATCAGGCTACAGGAAGTAAACTCTATGCTGAACAAGCGACTGAAGGACGCCCTCTTCACCGACCAATGGAGTGAGCTCTGCATGGACACACTCAGTTGCTTCGGATATGTGTTGGTCAGTAAGGAGATAACTCTATGATGTGTTGGTCAG
>JACXGM010009900.1:0-26985 GCA_016801145.1 Umbra pygmaea | reverse complement strand
CACCAGAGGTCTCCAGCACGCTCAGAACACCAGAGGTCTCCAGCACGCTCAGAACACCAGAGGTCACCACTACTCCCCATCCACAAGAGGCCGCTATTTCTGCTCAAGCCTCCCGGCCACCAGAGGCCGCTGTTTTCGCTCAAGCCTCCCGGCCACCAGAGGCCGCTGTTTTCGCTCAAGCCTCCCGGCCACCAGAGGTCGCTCAAGCCTCCCGGCCACCAGCGGTCACTACACTACCATCGGCAAAACTTGAGCCTTGCCTTGTCTCCGAACCTGAGCCATGCCTTGTCTCCGAACCTGAGCCATGCCTTGTCTCCGAACCTGAGCCATGCCTTGTCTCCGAACCTGAGCCTTGCCTTGTCTCCGAATCTGAGCCTTGCCTTGTCCCCAGGCCTGTCCGTGTCCCTGACCCAGAGCATTTCCTAGTTCCTCCTCCAGTCCCTTTACCTATGCCTGACTCAGTCCTGGTGACTACCCTAGTCCCTGATTCCTTGCCTGTCACCGTGCCCTTGCCTGTCACCGTGCCCTTGCCTGTCACTGTGTCCTTGCCTGTCACCTTGCCCTTGCCTGTCACCGTAACCTTGTCTGTCACCGTAACCTTGCCTGACCATGACCCTTCCCTGGTACCTAACCATATCCCAGAGCCTGCCCTTATCCCAGAGCCTGCCCTTATCCCAGAGCCTGCCCTTTTCCCAGAGCCTGCCCTTTTCCCAGAGCCTGCCCTTTTCCCAGAGCCTGCCCTTATCCCAGGGCCATGTCCTGCTCCTCTTCCAGGGCCATGTCCTGCTCCTCTTCCAGGGCCATGTCCTGCTCCTCTCCACGTGCCAGTGTCTGCCCCTGTCCTCGTGCCAGTGTCTGCCCCTGTCACCGTGCCGGTTCCTGACCTAGTCCCTGCTCCGGAGCTTGTCCCCGGGCCTGCGCATGCCCCGGTCTCTGTGCCCCTCTCTGTGACTGTCTGTTTGTCTGTGTCTGTTTGTGCTATGTTCTTGCAGATTCCTGTGTCTGCTGTGGTTCCTTCGCCTCGGCTTCCGCTTCTCCCTTGCTCGGCCGGACCTCCGCCTGCCCGGACTCAGCCGTCCGGTCTGTCGCTGCTGCCTGCATCCTCCGGACCACCATTGATTCTTCGTCCCTCCGGTCCACTGCTGCTGCCTCCGCCCTCCGGCCCGCCGTTGCTGCTTCGTCCTTCCGGCCAGTCGCTGCTGCCTCCATCCTCCGGACCGTCGTTGATTCTTCGTCCCTCCGGTCCACTGCTGCTGCCTCCGCCCTCCGGGCCGCCGTTGCTGCTTCGTCCTTCCAGCCCGTCGCTGCTGCCTCCATCCTCCGGACCACCATTGAGTCTTCGTCCCTCTGGGCCGCTGCTGCTGCCTCCGCCCTCCGGCCCGCCATGGGTCCATCCTCCAGCCCTGTCTACTCGTCTGCTTCGCCCTGGTGTGCCTCCGCCTGCCTGGGTCTTCTGCCACCTGGTGTCCTGTGGCGTGTTCACCGTTTGGCGCCTCAGGAGCTGCACCTTGGGGGGGGGGATTATGTAACGTTTCACAGTTCCCCTTCCCTGGAAACTGCCACTTCCTTTGTTTATGTGACACAGAACTACAATTCCCATTCCCCAGTTCGTCTTCCAGTGGACTACAGCTTCCCTAAACATGCATGTTTCAGAACTACAATTCCCATAGCCCGGACTCAATCAGCCTAATTCTGTACACCTGCACTCACCCAGTCCATATATAAAGCACACACAAACCATTGCCTCTTCGCGAGGTATTTGTGAGTATTGACTTCTCCAATTCTGAGCATTCCATGTTGTTATTCCGGTTTTGACCTTTGCTTTGTATTGATCTTTGATTCTGCCTTAGTTTATTCCTTTTGTACTTTAGCCAATAATCTTGGATAGAATTTCTGGCCTGAACCCTGCAAAGTTTTGACATTTATTCTGTTTTGTAGTGTCCTCTGTGCCGTTGCCTTTTTGAATGTATGCTTACCTGTTTTCAATAAACAGTGTTTTCTTCATACATTGGAGTATTCATTACAGTAATATTTAGAGAATCAACTTCAAGGTTATCCAGGCTACCTTGAGGTTGGGATGAATGAGAAACCTTATCAAATATATAGCCTGCCAAAATAAAATGTTAATTGAAAGCATTCAAGATATCTAACCTGTCAGTAATTAATTAGGGACTAAGTTCATTAGGGAGGGGAAATGAATTACAACTTTTCAATGACTTAAAATATTTCCAGAATTTAGCCAGATTTCCACTGCAATCAGACAATGCTTTAGCAAAATAATCAGATTTAGATTTCCTGACCAAATTCACACATTGGTTCCTCAGAAGCCTAAATGACTACCAGTCTGTGCCAAGGTCAGTAAACCTGACTTTTGCCCATGTTTTATTTCTTTTCAGAAGTAAAACCGACAGTTCAGGGCCAAACCATGGATTAGATTTATTTCACACCCTAATCCTCTTAAAAGGAGCATGCCTGTTTGCAACAGAGTTAAAAACACTGGTGAACTGCTCCAGGGCAAGCTCAACATCTGTTAAGGCAAAAATTCTATTAAAATCACTATTACTAAGATCATGTAGGAAAACTGTCTCAATGGTCACTTACATCTAGCGGAAAAACACCACTTGTGTAACGTGTAGATGTATGAATGGAGGCAGGATGCAGGAGTCTTCTGTCGGGATGTTGATTTAGACAGGAAACACACAGACCTTGTAGCATGACGAACTGACAAACCAGAATGGAAGAGATCTGCACAATGACCGTCGTAGCATACTATACTTAGAACGCGGTATAGACACGGTTACTATTACTCTGCGTACGCCTAGGATCTACTCTCCCACACTTATATTACCTACAACACAATAATGTGGTGAAGGCACTCTTGGTAACATATGTATATAATTCCAGTTGTCAGCCCTACTAACACGCTACATGGGAATTCTCCACAATCACACATGAAGAAAAACACTCAGAGTGAAACATATATACACAAACATTAATTGAAGACAGGGATCTGGGGGGTATTCCATAAAGGTCGCTTAGAAAAGCAAAGATTAAAGTCCTAAACGAGACTTGAATGAACCGAACTAAGCAGCTGCGCTCAAATCGGTTCCATAACGTTAAGTTGAAGATCATGTGATCTCACTAATTCAAACCAGGTTCAAATAGTCTAGCTAATAGCGCGTGCACACCATTCTTAAGAAGCCCTGATGTTGGAGCATAGATTCATCAATTTACGATGGCAAATAAGGGGAAAGAAAGAGCAACGATATTCACCGCGACTGAGCAGCGTTTGCTTTTCGAAACATATGATTACCGCAGCAATTAATCAAACAAAAGCGAAAGGCTGGCAAGAAGTTGCTGATCGTTTTAATGTGTAGCAACTACTTCCCAGTAGGCAATCGATGGTGCGCCGCCATGTACATTACTATAATCAATGAAAGTCAAATACAATATTTTTCACAATACATTGACATGTGTGTTTGTGTGTGAGAGAATAATGACTAACTTTGACAGCAGCAATTTAAATGAAGAAAAAATGTTTTTATTTCAGAATAATAGCGCTATTCCATTCCATAAAATTTTGTTGTAAATTCATTTTAAAGATAGTGAATTATATCAAATAAAATTTTGTTGGCTATACTGCCTCAAGAATTCGAGGGTTTGAGTCTATATTTGGGTTAAACACATCCTATTGAACATGTATCCATAGCACAGGTTTCGGCACGAGAAATAGTTTAGTTTAAATGAGACAATATATTCATAACATTTATTATACTGCATATCTTTAACAATCGTTATTAAAAACATTAATCTTTTTTTTCCTATCAAACTATTTTAATAGTTCCTTAAACACACAACATAATTTGATTTGATTATAATTCACTAGCTTTAAAATGAATTTACAATGATTATTTCATGCATTGGAATGAGCGCTATTATTCTGAAAAAAAATCTGCGTTCAGCCATGACAACAACTCTGCGTTTGTGTAGCTAGCACAATACAGTGTTGCTGAAACAACGGTAATCAAAGAGGACATGTCCGGGGAAAAGAGGACGTATGGTCACCCTTCCTGTTTCAGTGTCCTCGAAAATTTCTTCAATACCCCAGTCTTCCTCTACAGCCATACTTGGTTGCCTCTCCTCAGACAGGCAATTTTATGTAGCAAGTACAGCACATGAAACTACAATGTCATCTACAAATATATATGCTGTCCCTTCCCTCGAATCCATACCGCTCAAGCAGGTAGTTGTCAGAAAAAGCCAACGGGTCTGCCCTGTCCCTGAAAGTACATTCTCTTTTAAATGCCCTGCATATGATTATCGCTACCTCATCCACCACCTTACAAATGAAAGGACACGCCATGATTATGCGTCCGACACATATGGTTTGAGCTCCCTATTTATAGACAATTTACTGATTCAGTACAACGATCACACCAACTAAACAAATGTAACTTCAGTTTTTTGCATTTGTTACACTTTTTGTATGTTCAAATGTATTACATTTATTTTTAAAGTGCATTTGCTTTAATTTTTGGACTGATAATGGTTACATGATATGAAATGGCAGCATGCCAGAGAGTCTGATGTAATATCATCACATTCCACGCACAGGTCAGTGTTAACGGTATTCTGGTTACGCATCAAGTTAGGCTTAGCCTGACACTTAGCCTGCCCTGGACCAGGTTGGTTTCCCAGCATAAGTTGCCAGGGTAACTGAGTTTGAACTATTTTCAGTTAGCTTTATGGAACGGAAGTCACTGAAAATAAGCCTGACTAACCAAAATAAGCCTGGCTTGTTTTCTAAACTAGTTTTATGGAATACCCCTCAGCTGGTGATAATGAGGTACATACACATGGACTATTACAAACAGACAAGTCACACAATGAAATATAATGGCGTTATGTCCATGGCTGACCACAGGAGGTGCTAACCTATCCTGTAGCACAGTTCCTCATCCCTGGATATTAGAACTTGCCAAATATTTCTCTGGAGCATTTGTTAAAATGTAATCAATTAATGTAGAGTTTCTCGGCTCTTGTAGATCAGGCCGAGTAGGTTTAGTAATTATTGTGTAAGGTTTAACTCATCACAAAACTGCTTTATACCAGTTGCTTCAAGAGATTCCCAGTCTAGATTAAAATCACCAAGAATGATTACCTCCCCAGTAGTAAAAGAGGCTAAAAGATCAGTTAATTGATCTTTAGCAAGTCTTTTTTAGCTGAAGGCGGACAATATACGCCAATTATTGTAATATTGCAGTTTTTGCTTAAGTTGATGCTTAAAGCCAACAATGCAAAGTATTTTTGGATGTAGACGTATATGATCAAAGAGATAGAGAAATGACTATGAGTACAGATGGCAACACCACCGCCTCGATTCATCCTATCTGCTCTGAAAACATTGTACCTGGAATGAATCCAACTCAGACCCAAGGTTCCAATAAATAATGTTAGGCTTTACTAAGTAGTATAAACAAGCAGGTCCGGTACTCTATCTCAGTATAGAGGAACAGAATCAGAAGGCTTAAATCGGGCATCAAAAGGCAGGCAGGGTAATTCACGACTAGGCACAGGCAAAGGTACAAAGGGAGATCCAAAAAACGAATATAGTAACAAAGCTAGGTCATACACAGCAGCAATAGGCATAGAGTAAATCAGGCTTAGTAATGACGCTTAGAACTATCAATACCTCACAAAAACTGGGCTGACTAAGCAGGTGTTATATGGGGAGGAACACAGGTGTTTAATATTCCGGTGATTGTGAGCGCATAGGTGGGGTGCGTTTGCGTGAGTCAGAGTTTTCGGAATCCTGATGCGGTGGTAACTGGTGGTGATTGTTCGTGGTCCTGCGGGTCGAGGAATCATATAAATCAGGGGTGAACTGAAACTTCAAGGACAACGAAAACCATTTTGGATTGTAAGCTCCTTTTAAATGCAAAAAAAATCCTGAATCTGTATTAAAAATGTGGTGTGGTTATTTACCACAGAGCTGAAGTTGTTGGGCATTTTGTTGGGGAGAGGAAGGAGGAACAGTCTTTTTAGAAGCATTTGTGAATGACGATGGAGGGGCCAGACCCATGGTACTCCTGCTTGCTGATCCACATCTGCTGGGAGGTGGACAGAGAGGCCAGGATGGAGCCTCCAATCCAGACAAAGTATTTATGAACTGGTGGGGTGGTCCGTACTGGACTGTATGAGAAGCAGATAAATGGTCATGAGTTTCTCTCATCTAAACTGTTAACAGGCATACAACTTGTGCAAAAACATAGAATATGACAATATAAAAATAATTCAATGGTCTTTCAACTTTCTTTTACTGTCTGTCGGTCCCAGCATGGTTAAAAAATGTTCAGGCACATACTGACAAAAGCGTTCCTTGCCAGAAGTATCAGTTCCAAGATAAATCGGTTTTGGCTCAATATAATAAAAATACTGCTTGTAAAACTTTTTTCTTGTTTTGTCTGATCTTAATGGTCCTTCATTGTATAGAGTAAACAGATCTTCTTTACTGAGATTATTAATTATTTTATCTTTCTTAGATTCTGAAATATTCAGTTCTAAAAGTTTCCCTTTGAACTTGTCAAATAAGTCTGGCATACTAGAGGTATGAACATGCTGAAATCCCTCAATAATGCACTGTATGGTGCTAGCTGGCACCTGCATTTTTGCATGCATTTTCAGGTAAAACAATCAAGACAAATCATGTAAAAATGATTGTTGCTCAACACAATCCTCTTCTTCATGATCATCTGGCATTGGATGACTGAGTAACACAGATACTTGCTGAGGGGCTTACCACTTGAGCAGTGGCTATCTGTTTATGTATTCTTGAAATGTGTGTGGCAAAGGATGATTTGAAACTGAAAATTTTGCTGCAGTTATCGTACGGGCAGCAAACTTTCTTTCCATCTCTGATGTGAATTTTCAGGTGAGTGCACAAAGCTGAGAAATTATCAGCCACAAAGGAACATCCTGTTACTTTACAAACAAGGGTACCACTGAACTGAGTTTGTTTTTTAATCTGTGACTGTTTGTGGTTTCTGTGCATGTGGGATTTAGACGCAGCAAAAAGTGTAAAGGAAACAGGACATTGCTCATTTCCACATGCAAACGTATAGTTTGCCATGTGCTGATGTTTTTTCTTAATTCTGATGTGCAGAAGTTGCAAAATTTACACCTGTACATAATTGCATATGTCAGTTTGTAAATGGTTGCAAAGTTGAAATTCGTTTCTTGGTGGCTCAGCAAGCGATCGATGTGCTCTTTTGGGCCAGACCTTCATGTCCAACTTTCTTCTTCCTCCTGTCTCTGTCAGTTGTCTCTCAGTTTTCCGGTCACTGGTTGTTGTTCTACATATGAAATGATGAAAATAAATATATTTAAGTGCATGCGTGGGGTAAAAACACAATTACGACATGATAAAAAAATATGCATGCCATGCATTAGTATGCAAGGAGCCAGTATGTAGGTAACACTTACAGTGCCTTGCGAAGGTATTCGGCCCCCTTGAACTTTTCGACCTTTTGCCACATTTCAGGCTTCAAACATAAAGATATGAAACTGTATTTTTTGTGAAGAATCAACAACAAGTGGGACACAATCATGAAGTGGAATGAAATTTATTTTTAACAAATAAAAAACTGAAAAATTGGGTGTGCAAAGTTAATACTTTGTAGTGCCACATTTTGCTGCGATTACAGCTGTAAGTTGCTTGGGGTATGTCTCTATCAGTTTTGCACATCGAGATACTGAAATTTTTGCCCATTCCTCCTTGCAAAACAGCTCGAGCTCAGTGAGGTTGGATGGAGAGCGTTTGTGAACAGCAGTTTTCAGTTCTTTCCACAGATTCTCAATTGGATTTAGGTCTGGACTTTGACTTGGCCATTCTAACACCTGGATATGTTTGTTTGTGAACCATTCCATTGTAGATTTTGCTTTATGTTTTGGATCATTGTCTTGTTGGAAGACAAATCTCCATCCCAGTCTCAGGTCTTTTGCAGACTCCATCAGGTTTTCTTCCAGAATGGTCCTGTATTTGGCTCCATCCATTTTGCCATCAATTTTAGCCATCTTCCCTGTCCCTGCTGAAGAAAAGCAGGCCCAAACCATGATGCTGCCCCCACCATGTTTGACAGTGGGGATGGTGTGTTCACGGTGATGAGCTGTGTTGCTTTTACGCCAAACATAACATTTTCCATTGTTGCAAAAAAGTTAGATTTTGGTTTCATCTGACCAGAGCACCTTCTTCCACATGTTTGGTGTGTTTCCCAGGTGGCTTATGGCAAACTTTAAACAACACTTTTTATGGATATCTTTCAGAAATGGCTTTCTTCTTGCCACACTTCCATAAAGGCCAGATTTGTGCAGTATACGACTGATTGTTGTCTTATGGACAGACTCGCCCACCTCAGCTGTAGATCTCTGCAGTTCATCCAGAGTGAGCATGGGCCTCTTGGCTGCATCTCCGATCAGTCTTCTCCTTGTCTGAGGTGAAAGTTTAGAGGGACGGCTGGGTCTTGGTTGATTTGCAGTGGTCTGATACTCCTTCCATTTCAATATGATCGCTTTCACAGTGCTCCTTGGGATCTTTAAAGCTTGGGAAATCTTTCTGTATCCAAATCCGGCTTTGAACTTCTCCACAACAGTATCTCGGACCTGCCTGGTGTGTTCCTTGTTCTTCGTGATGCTCTCTGTGCTTTCAACGGACCTCTACGACGATCACAGATCAGGTGCATTTATACGGAGACTTGATTACACACAGGTGGATTCTATTTATTATCATTAGTCATTTAGGTCAACATTGGATCATTCAGAGATCCTCACTGAACTTCTGGAGAGAGTTTGCTGCACGAAAGTAAAGGGCCTGAATAATTTTGCTTGCCCAATTTGTCAGTTTTTTATTTGTTAAAAAGTTTGAAATATCCAAAAAAATTTGTTCCACTTCATGATTGTGTCCGACTTGTTGTTGCTTCTTCACAAAAAATTACAGTTTTATATCTTTATGTTTGAAGCCTGAAATGTGGCAAAAGGTTGAAAAGTTCAAGGGGGGCGAATACTTTCGCAAGGCACTGTATATTGTTAGAATAACACAGAATGTTATGTGATGTATTAGAAGTTAATCACATATAATAGATTGCTAGATAGCTAACAACAACATTATTTTGACAAGAAAAACCTACAGCAATAATAAAGAGTCCTTATATAACTTGTTTAACAATCGTTCGAATTTAAGGTTACGCGGTTAAAGGTCTTTGAGTTACACAATCTTTTGACAAAAAAAGCTTTCCACAAATGCTGGAGACACTGATTTTTCCACCAAAAACTAGAGCCAAATGCAGTTAACATTTGCCAGCTAACGTTATTTAATTTAGCACGTCGTTTTTCAGCTAAAAAAACTATGCAGATAATTCTTCCTTTCCACCCCACCACATTCACGTTGAAGGCGCTTTCCGTGTTACTCGACATAACTTATAGAGTGGGTGTTTAGTAACGCAGTAACAAGTTTTGTTTAATCATGCTAAAACACTGACAAACCAACCAACAAAATCGAGAATATAACATTAGCATTAAGCAGAGGTAATGTTAGCCAAAATGTGGTAACAGCAAGCTGAAAAACTAGCAGTTACTGAACTTAAACTTCCAGAATATGGGATACATTTTAATTCAGCCAAAGTTCTAATGGTGGACTGACAAGTGAAAATGATGTCCCGAACAGCACGTGTTAATCGAGTTGTGATAGCTAATCCTTACCATGGGGAAAATGTTACGTTGGCGCGAGACAAACAAAACTAGCTAACAGCTTTTACTCTTACCTAGCTATGACACATGTCAGTAACCTAACTTCGCCGCTATCAACTTTTGAGCACAGATTTTAATGTCACAGATCTAGCAAAGATTGGATTTACCTTAACGCTGCTCCAGCTCTCTTTGAGGAGTGTGTGTGACCAGATTCTGGTGTGCACAGACCAAACAGGTACTCCTGTGAAGTCTCTTCCCTCCTTTCAACGCCTTTGAAGTATCCATTATCACCTTTTTTAATACTACATTCACTGCTAAAAGCATAACAAATAAAATGTATTTCATTTTATAGAGATATTTTATTTCTATGGTTCTATAATATTAATGACAATATTTTGTTGTCAATTTTGTTGTCTTATTCAACTACAGTAGCACTACTGCTGTTGTTTTACAGCAGTTTACTGCAAATTCAAAACATACAGTAAATCACTGTATATTAAATATCGATACCCATAATGCAATGCATATTACAGTAATGAACCGGAAAAGAAAATTATGGTATTTTACTGGGCATTTTGTGGTAACTGTAGAAATTACAGCAAAGTCTAACAGTGTAGGCCTATGCACCCTGCTGTAACCATCCTGATGGACCAATTGAATGGAAGCAAGATTATTACTGGTTATACCTCTATGTACAAGTGTCTGGAAATAAGAAACTCTGAAACTAATGTTTCAATGGCAAATGTGGGGCACAGAAACATATCTGAGCTCAATGAGACACTTGACACTGCGTCATACATTTTGGACAGAAATGCAGCGCATATTGTATTTGTAGCAGGGGGAACCATGCTCGAATGAGATAACGGTTCCACAGAAGGGGCATGTGATTTCAGCAGTCAATCCTGAGGGAAGAACCGCACAACATACTGTAAATTAGCAGCTAGCATTCGGCTACCCTGCATATTTGGGTGGATGCCATCAGCCTGAAACAGAGTGAAACGATGGTAAAACAAATTAAAATTGTAAATAAAACCCATATTGTGGGCTTTGCAGGCTGACAACAGCCAGGTGTGACCTACTCCATGAGACAGAGTTGGTAGCGGGCCAGAAATAGAAATAGATTCATCACAGTCACTTAACAAGTAATAACGGTGGAAACACTTTATAATAACCATCATTTATAGATGGTAAATTGAAAGTTAACTAATGTTTAGTAAATTGTTATTTCACCAATAACAATTACTTATTTTACGAACAATAAACTGATATTTAATAATGTTTATTAATTATTAGTTTTGCTATAAATTAACTGTTTGTTGCATACATTATATCATGTATGTGACGTCCAGTCCTGATGGGCTGCTATTAAGGACTTTCCTTGGTTGTGTTAGGTTCTGTTATGTCTCTTGTGATTGTCTTACGTTCTCAGTGTTTTTCAGTATATGCATACAGTGGTTTATTTATGGTTCTTTTGAGTTGCTCCCTCATGTCTCATGGTCTGTGGTTCCCCCTGGTGTTCCTTTTGTGTCTTACAGGTGTTCGGGTGGTCTGATGTCATCAGTGTGGGACGGTGTGTACATGTTGATTGGCACGGGTGTACCCTATTGTATCTGATTAGCTTTAGTATTTAGCCCTCATGTTTCTGTCATTCCCCTGTTGGTCAATGTATCCTGTACGTGTCCTGTTCCCGTGTTTCCTTGGATTTATATACGCTTCGCCCCTCGTGGCAGTGTTTTGTTTCTAGTTAAATAAAAGTGATTGCATTATTGAAACCTTCACGCTTGTCTCTAACTATATGAGAGGATACGTGACAGATTGACCAACCACTTACCATGAGACAGCGAAGGAGTTCCCGCAACCCTAGGAAGAGCCTACCTCACCCTCCCGAAGCGGGAGACGTCGGAGAGGATCTCCGCCGGACGAACTGTAGGATTATTGAGCAGGCCCTGGCTATGGGCTACTCCTTGGCTGACGTGGAATACGGGACTGACGGAGTAGCCTGTTTTGGCTGTAGCTGGCGGGAGGAGGAAGCCGTGGAGAGCGAGGAGGAGGCTGACGACTGGGAAGACGAGGAGGGAGAGTGGGAGATACCCCCTGAGTGGATAGGAAAGGCTATCCGGAGGACCCCACCACCGCTACCTCCTCAGCAGCCCCGGATGGCCTCTATTCCTCCCGGTAGGGTTTCCTACTTTCCCTGTAGCTTCCCCAACCCCGCTAGCTCTCCCAGTAGCAAGGCTAGCTCTCTCCGTTCCCAGGATAGAGTACAAACCCCAGCTAGTTTCCAGGCTAGTTACGTCCCCAGCTTTTGGGCTGGTTGTTTCCCTGGCTTTCAGGCCAGTTCCCCTGAGCCCTCTGTGGATGCCACTAGGGCTTCTGTTAATGTCCCTAGTGGTTTTCTTCCTGCCCCTAGGCTCCCAGTAGTTGCCCCTAGGGCCTCTGTTACTGCCCCAGTTACTGCCCCAGTTACTGCCCCAGTTATTGCCCCCAGGGCCCCAGGTATAGTCTGTAGGCCTCCCCTACGTTCCCACATTAGGGACCCCATGCCCCGTGTAGGGCGGTTTAGAGCCCCTGTCCCCGTCCGTAGGATCTCCTGTACTGTGGAGGCCGATTGTCTCCCCAAGGAAATCTTCGGGGGGGGCTATGTGGAGGGGCGACTGCCACCTCCAGCAGTCTGCTCACTGCCACCTTCAGCAGTCTGCTCACTGCCACCTCCAACAGTCTGGTCACTGCCACCTCCAGCAGACTGCTCACTGCCACCTCCAGCAGACTGCTCACTGCCACCTTCAGCAGTCTGCTCACTGCCACCTCCAGCAGACTGCTCACTGCCACCTTCAGCAGTCTGCTCACTGCCACCTCCAGCAGACTGCTCACTGCCACCTCCAGCAGACTGCTCACTGCCACCTCCAGCAGACTGCTCACTGCCACCTCCAGCAGACTGCTCACTGCCACCTCCAGCAGACTGCTCACTGTCACCTCCAGCAGACTTTTGAGTTGCTCCCTCATGTCTCATGGTCTGTGGTTCCCCCTGGTGTTCCTTTTGTGTCTTACAGGTGTTCGGGTGGTCTGATGTCATCAGTGTGGGACGGTGTGTACATGTTAATTGGCATGGGTGTACCCTATTGTATCTGATTAGCTTTAGTATTTAGCCCTCATGTTTCTGTATTATATATTTATATACGCTTCGCCCCTCGTGGCAGTATTTTGTTTCTAGTTAAATAAAAGTGGTAAAGGTACTTTATTTGTCACATACACATACATGTAGCAAAATTCATTCTCTGCATTTAACCCATCCCTCAAGGGAGCAGTGGGCAGCCATTTACAGCGCCCGGGGACCAACTCCAGATCTAAGCCAGTGCCTTCGTCAGGGGCACTGACTGGAGAACCTAACCTGCATGTTTTTGATGGTGGGGGAAACCGGAGCACCCGGAGGAAACCCACGCAGACACGGGGAGAACATGCAAAAACCTTCTTGCTGTGAGGCCACAGTGCTATCCACTAGGCCACCGTGCCTGACCACGTGATTGCATTATTGAAACCTTCGCGCTTGTCTCTAACTATATGAGAGGATACGTGACAATGTATATACAATATTAGTTATTGGTTATTGATAAAAAAATTGTAAACATTTAAGAAACGGTTTATAAACATAATTTGAACATTACCTAAATAGATGGACCAGATATTCCCAACACTTTGTTAATATTTACTACTTGGTTTGTAAACCGTATCCAAACATTAGTTTAGTTTAGCTTTATTTTACCAGGCAAGTTGACTGAGAACACTTTCTCATTTGCAGCAACGGCCTGGGGAGAAGGGGGGAGAGGGGAATGAATGGAGAGATAGGGATGATTAGGTTGCCATGATGGTATGAGGGCCAGAATGGAAATTTGTCCAGGATACCAGGGTTAACACCCCTACTCTTATGATAAGTGCCTTGGGATTTTTAGTGACCACAGACAGTCAGGACACCCGTTTAAAATCCCATCCGAAAGACGGTACCCTACGCAGGGCAGATGTCCCCATCACTGCCCTGGGGCATTGTTAATGATCTGTAGACCCCTACTGGCCCTCCAACACCACTTCCAGCAGCACTGGTCTCTTATCCAGGGACCAACCAGGCCCGACCCTGCTTAGCTTTAGAAACAAATCAGCAGTGAAATACAGGGCTCTATTCTGCTGGCCTATATGGTTATTATAAAGTTGCAATTGATGATTTTAATACATGGCTAAATGGTTTAGAAACACTTAGAAAATTAATACTTTGTCAGTGGTTAGTAATTCGTTTGTAAACCATCTATAAATATTGTCTGGATGGTTATTATAAAGTTGCAATTGACGATTATAATAAATTGCTAAAAGTTTATTAAATACTTTCTGAACCGTCTATAAATGTTATCTAGTTGGCCATTGTAAAGTTACGACTGAAGTTTACAATACTTTCCAATTACTAAATAAATGGTTTGCAAATCATGTATATGAATTTTTAGAATTGCTATTATAAATTTGCAACAGATTTTTGTAATAATTAAATCAATAAAAACTCAATAAAATGCTTAAAACTTACACCAAGAGAAAGCTGCATCCAAGCCAATATAGCTAGTAGTTGAAACGGTGTGCTTCCCGAGTTGGTGAGTGTAATCATGCCGTAATGAGCTAACAAAAGGCAAGGCCGGCCTGAGGCATAAGCGAACTAAGTGGCTGCTTAGTGCACCCAATCGAGTGACTCAGCGTGGTAGGAGGCCCAAATTCTGCTTAGGGCCCCCAAAAGGCTTGGGCCGGAACTGACTTAAGGCTTCCATTTTGGATGAGCAGTGCACACTAGAGGCAGGATCTTTAGACTACTGGACCCTTTGTTTTTCCCTCTAATGTCTCTTAGGAACAAATCTACTAGTAACTGAAAGTAAAATATGAGTTTGGCTAATCCAGATGTTGTTTTTCTGATGACAATTTGGGACAGGGAACTTGCAGCTGTGACAAAATAACCTAGACAACCTGGCCATAACACCTTACACTAATGGAATGAGATGCTTTTGTGAGTGAACAGATTCCTATAAAATATCATACTGTACATAAAGACCCAGTATTGTGTTGAATATATCATAGCCAGAAATGTTCGTTAAATGTAGGATCCATTGTTGTTGTTTTTTTCACAGGTTAAGTACATGTTTACAATAAATAAAGAAGTTGATTGAAACCAATAAGAGTCAAAGATTTTTTGTGTGGTTCTTATGCAAATACACAGAGAAAAATGCTGTTGCATTCTCTAAGTCGGTACTTATAGATGTGTACTTGTAGATGCTGCCAAAAATGTGAAAGAACTAAAACTGAAACTAAACTACTGGTGTGTGTGTGTGTGTGTGTGTGTGTGTGTGTGTGTGTGTGTGTGTGTGTGTGTGTGTGTGTGTGTGTGTGTGTGTGTGTGTGTGTGTGTGTGTGTGTGTAAAAAAAATGCAAAATATATATTAATAATAGAAACAAAAACTAGTTAGGAAACTAACGTAAACGAAACTGATTTATAAATTTTACTTTCAAATCTAATAGAAATAAAAACGAATTTAAAAACACAAAACTATAACAACCCTGGTTATCCCAATTTAGAGGGGAGGGTGAGATATGAGATATAGAGCAGCATTCACACGTTTCGAATAGGAGACCCTGTGTACATGCGTAATGATGGAAAGAGACCATGCTGGATACCAGGAACTACTATAGCCGAAACAAGTCCATTAGCATTTCATGTTCAAGTGGAGAACAGAGTGGTGTGTAAACATGTGGATCACATTCGAGCAAGAGAGGTTCTCCTGCAGACACAAGATCAACATCGGACTGTTTCCCTGACAACATACGGAACATGATTATCCACTAATTGCATCCCCTGAAGCATCCAGATGAACTGGTAAACACACAACTACCCAGTTCCAGTGCTGGATCTGTTGTAGAGTTCCAGCAACTGCTGACTCCTGTTCCGGAACCTACTTCTGGAGAGCCACGTCGCTCTGATTCCTTCCCGTAGCAACCCAAAGACTTGATTTGTAAGTTTTAGGTTAGCAGTGATCTGCTAAAGGATCAAAGAGAAGGAATAATCTCCTAGTAGACACTTGGAGTTTGGGCAGTTTACTCCAAAACTCCTAAATTATATTTAGTTTTTAAGGAAAGGAAAAAGGAAAATATTGTTCTTGTGTATAAGATAAAGTTGATGTATAAGGACTTTGAGGGGGAGAAAATGTAGTAATTGAGTCTGGTCCGTGTACATGGGGAGCAGTGTGTAGCAGTACAGCAAGTACAATAAATAAAAACTACTCATATAGACCTAACCGCATATCCAGAGTCTAGGGATAACATTTTGTCAAGGTAAAGAGAATGAAAATATCATCAATTTTATACTGAAATGTCATCAATTTTAAAATGACACGACCCTTCCATGGACAAAATAAATTACAAAAATCATGATCCAATGTAACAGGAGGGCTTATAAAATGAATAATTTGTTACTCTGTACACTCATATTTAAATACAAAAATGCGGCCAGGCTTCCAGGTGAAATGTATTTATAGGTATCTCACCCGACACCCCCATCAATGTCAAAGAGACAGAGAGCACTTCCCTATCAATGACAAAGAGACAATGAGTATTAAGAGTGCTCACTGTCTCTTTGTCATTGATAGAGGGTGTGGGGTGAGATACCTATGTATGCATTTCACCTGTAAGCCTGGGAGCATACTTGTATTTACATACAGGTTTTTAAGAGTAACAAAGTATTCATTTACACACAAAACAAAAACAAAAATGGTATTTGAATACAAATAAGACACAATACTAAAAAGAGTAATGTGAATAAATCACAGAAATTAGGACATAACACCTAAAACAGTAATGTGAAGAAAGACAATATACATGTGCAAAATAGTACTATAATAGTGTCTATAATAGTGTCTGGTAGCAGCAGCGTATTTGTGTATGCACAAGCAGCATAGCAGTAGTATGGGGATTAATTATTTCCCTCCAAATTCTACAAACAATACCCCATAATGACGTTAAGAAGTGTATTTGAAATCGTAGCAAATATATTAAAAATAAAAAACAGAAAAAGCAGATGCACATAAGTATTCACAGCCTTTGCCATGACACTCAAAATTGAGCTCAGGTGCATCTTGTTTCCACTAATCATCCTTGAGATGTTTCCACAACCTGATTGGAGCACACCTGTGGTAAATTCAGTTGATTGGACATGATTTGGAAAGGCACACACCTGTCTTTAAGGTTCTACAGTTAACAGTGCATGTCAGAGCACAAAACAAGCCATGAAGTCCAAGGAATTATCTGTAGACCTGCAAGACAGGATTATATGGTGGCACAGACCTGGGGAAGGGTACAGAAATATATCTGCAGCATTGAAGGTCCCAATGAGCACAGTGGCCTCCATCATCCATAAATGGAAGACGTTTGGAAACACCGGCCAAACAGAGTGATCGGGGAAGAAGGGCCTTAGTCAGGGAGGTGATCAAGAACCCAATGGTCACTCTGACAGAGCTCCAGCATCTCTTTGTGGAGAGAGAAGAACCTTCCAGAAGAACAGCCATATCTGCAGCACTACACCAATTAGGGCTTTATGGTAGAGTGGCCAGACAGAAGCCACTAATCAGTAAACGGCACATGAGAGCCACGAGTTTATTTCAAAGCATGGTGGTGGCAGCATCATGCTGTGGGCATGTTTTTCAGTGGCAGGAACTGGGAGACTAGTCAGGATCGAGGAGAAGATGAATGTAGCAATGTACAGAGACATCCTTGCTGAAATCCTGCTCCAGAGCGCTCTGAACATTAGATTGGGGCATCTTCCAACAGGGCAACGACCCATGGCACACATCCAAGATATCAAAGGATTACTTTCCATTACTTTTAGGTTACTTTAAAAAGCTAGTTTATTTAAACCACTTGAATGACATAGAAGGAAGTAAGTTTGCATAATCTGTTTTAAGACTAAATCAAAAACCAAATTGTGTGGCAAAAAAATTTATAGTGGGTCCAAAAATGTCTGTTGACAATATAATGTACAATATTTTGTACTCATTTTTATTTATTGTTTGACAAATGCATATAGCACATTTTGATCATTTACTATGCCAAACTTCAGTTTGGGAAGCATGAACTAATTATGCATTTCCCTTATCATGGTGACTAGATGAGAGCTAAGAACACAACACAATTTACAGTACATAGCTATTTATTATATCTGAAGCTGTTATACTTTAAGCCATATATTATTGATACCTTTGTCATTAGACAATCAACTACTCACAAATGGAATACTATCTAAACGTAATCCAAATTAATTTTTTAAGTATCTGATTACAATTATTTTGCCAGTAATATAACTGATTACAGTAACAATTGTTTTGTAATTGGATACATAGTGGGCTAAGTCGCTGCATCTCTGACTTTCCTCGGGCTTCCTGCATGAGGCAGAGCAAAATAGCCATAGCGCTGCCAGGGCTTTGGGTTAGATAAATCAGATGATCTATCCTACCACATCGATCTCCAGTGACTCCTTGTGTTCAGTTCGGGGGCCTGTAAATTCAATCGCGGAAGAAGAATCGGTGAACGTAATAATCCTGTGCATGATCTGACTAAAGTCTTCCGTGTTGGGTGAACAGTGCGGAAAAAAATTGGCGGCTCGGGCAACATGTGGTTGGATGAACCATGTGCACGCCCTTTGTCATTCCACAGATCTGTACAAGAATTAGAGAGGGAATTGGCAGGATTAGAGATGGAATTGGGAAGGGAGGAAAATCTGGAGAAGAAAAAATCACAAAAAAACAAGTGTAAAAAAAGACATTTAAAATATAAATGCTTGATAATGTACATTTTGGCAGCAGTATCAGCACATGCTGTTAGAACATTGCTACCCAGTTTACTGAACATTATCACTGCAGGGCATTTCCAAATACAAAAATAACACACAGTACAAACACACAGGATAACCTGTGTTGACAATTTCAATGTTGTTGTGTTATGCAGTGAGACATTAGTATTTATAATGCATTCAGAAATAAATGAAGCCAGTTCAGCTAGGATTGTGTGATGGCAGTGAGTTACCCCAAAGGTATATGGCTGTACCGTGGCTAAAAGTTGTTTTTTGGCATTATGCAGTGCAGAGTGCCCACAGACTATACACTATGAAAGTGATCAAAAATGACTTGTAATACGTTAATTACATTAGTAACTACTTTATAATAACAGTAAGCCTCATCAGGGAATAGTGTATATTTGACCAATATACCAAGGCTAAGGGCTGTAACAAGGCATGTCACGTCTTTTTATAAAGCCCATTGTTCCCATGCCACTTATTCTAATCTCTTCATTACAATTATATATATTTTATGTAAAATATTTACAATAATTATTAAAATAAGAAGACCAGTTTCTACCGGACACAGTATTTGTATTGGCAAAACTCTACATTTATATCAGTGTAACTTAGTAAGTATGATCTTTCTTTTTCTCTTCCATCCCCATTTGAGCCAGTGTGCTTTCAGTAGATGCATTTGTTGTTGTATTATCAGAGGTTGAATGGAACTGAAAAATGTCATTACGAAACATCTTCAGATGTGACTCATCAGTTTTTATAATGCCTTTTATAATAAACTGGAAAACCAGTCACCTAATCACCCTATTCAACTTGGTGAGGTCTTCCAAAAACAAGCATGAATTTAGACTTCTGTGTAACTTTATAAAAATGCAGTCATACTTTAGATTTTTTTCTTTGAATTTAGCTCACAAGAAATATAAGCCTACGAACCTGTTTGCTTCAGAATTTACTGCTGAGTGTAACTGTGAACATTTATATGAGAACAATGGGTTTTTATAGTTTTGTGTTTTAAATATGATATTATTTCTATTAGTTTTGAAAGTAAAATTAATAATTCACTTTTGTTTTAGTTAGATTCCGAACTGTTCTAGCTAGTTTAAGTTTCTTTTATTCAGTTACATTTCTATTTTATTTATATACTGTATAGTTTAGTTTCAGTTTTAATAGTTTCTGTTTTTTTAAGGCATCTACAAGTACACGTCAATGGATAACTACGTAGAGAATGAAACAAATTTTTTCTCTGTGTATTTCCCTTAGGCTTAACACACTAACACCTTGACACTGTCTTATTATGTAGGATCAAGTCTGACAAAATAAGAAATAAATATATAAATAAATAAATGCTCAAAAAATAAATAAGCATACAATTAATTGCACAATAAATACAGTAAATAAATAAATCTAGGCAGTAATTAAATTATACAATGAGACATTAATGTATATATCTCTTTTAATTAGCTTCTTTATTTATTCAACTTTGTAATAATTACCTTATTTATTTATTGTCAGTTATAATTTTCAACTTTATTTATTTATGACTTATTTTTTAAATGTATGTATTTATGTGTATATTATAATATTCTTGTCTGTTTCATTCTTCCTTTGTATTTTTTTTACCCTATTTATTTCTTCAACGCTATTTATTTCTACCTGTCATATTTACATTTCTGTATGCATTTCTGCCTCATTATGCAAATGAGAAGGGGCTGTGTCTTAAGGGGAAAACTTCTGCCTATTTGTTGGTTAGCAGTATACTGCATCGTTTATGCAAATGCTTGTCACTTGTTGCCTTCATTTTATTGAGTAGAGAGGTGTCTCACTTTTTACAGGTTACAGTTTAGTCTCTCGTTGGATTGCGGGTAGTAGCCCGAGGTGAGGCTGACCGCGACCCCCAGCCTCTCCATGAACGATCGCCACACCCTGGACGTAAACTGGGGTCCGCGGTCCGACACAATATCCTCCGGCAGGCCGTAGTTGCTGAAGACATGGTTGAATAACGCCTCGGCAGTCTAGAAGGCTGTAGGTACACCAGGAAAGGGAAACAGTTTACAAAACTTGGAAAACCTGTCGACGGCTACTAAGACAGTGGTGAAGCCATAAGACGCATCCCACAACACGGTCGTTGTGGGATGGGAAGAGGATGGAGCTTACCGTATGGCCTGTGATGCGGACTGGTACACTGGGCACAGGTGGCAAAGGACGACACGTACCTACGGACCTCCCTCTCCATCCCCTGCCACCAGTACTTCTCCCGGAGCGCTTGAAGCATTCGTAGCACCCCTGTGTGACCCGTGGTGGGCAAGGTGTGGGCCCACACGATGACACGGTCCCTGTAAGCAGGAGGCACGTAGACTAACCCCTGAGGGCAGGATGACGGCGGAACCGCGTCTCCCTGGTCCCGACGAATGGCCTCGTCAATCTCCCACACAATGGGTGAGACTACGCGTGCAGGAGAGATGAGGGATGTCTTGGGGCGGCCCTCTGTAGCCCCCTCATACATGCGGGAAAGGGAGTCGGCTTTTCCATTCTTTGAACCCAGACGATAAGACATGGTGAACTCAAAACGTGTCATATAAAGAGCCCACCTGGCCTGCCGCGCGTTCAATCGTCTAGCGGTCCGAAGGTACTCCAGGTTGCGGTGGTCGGTCCAGATCAGGAACGGATGGTTAGCCCCCTCCAACCAATGCCTCCAGCGCTTCCGTGTGTCCACCTCCGCCATGAGCTCCCGGTCTCCCACTGCGTATTTCCGCTCCGCAGGACTCAGCTTTCTGGAGTGAAAGGCACAGGGGTACAGTTTCGACGGGTTACCTTGCCTTTGGGATAGGACGGCACCCACACCGACTTCTGAGGAGTCCACTTCCATTACAAACAGAAGGTCAGGATCCGGGTTTCGTAGGATGGGGGCCAAGGTGAACCTGTCCTTTAGAGTCCGGAACGTGCTGTCTGCAGCAGAAGACCATGCGAGCCGGCGTGCCCAACCCTTCAGCAGAGCCGTCAGCGGCGCCGCCACAGAGCTGAACAACCGCCGGTAGTAGTTGGCGAAACCTAAGAATCGCTGGAGCTCCCTTTTGGACCCCGGCACTGGCCACGTAGTGACAGTCTCCACCTTATCCACCTCCATCTCGAGTCCGGAGGCAGAGATCCTGTATCCCAAAAATGCAACGGACAACTGATGGAACAAAAAAAATTCAAATTTAGCATACAAGTGGTTGTTCAACAGCCTGCGTAAAACCTCTTTTACATGCTGCACATGGAGGGCTAATGTGGGGGAGTAAACAAGGATTTCATCAATGTACACTATAACAAAGCGCCCCAGCAGATCTAGGAACACCTCGTTTACAAACGCCTGGAAAACTGAAGGGGCATTAGTAAGGCCATAGGGCATTACGAGATAAATGTAATGCCCTGAGGTGGTGCTAAAGGCCGTTTTCCACTCATCCCCCTCCCGTATGTGGACAAGGTTATAAGCGCTGCGCAGGTCCAGCTTGGTGAAATAACGAGCAACCTTCATAGTCTCCACAGCAATGTGTATAATAAGGAGAGGGTACCTGTAGCGGATGGTGATGGCGTTCAGCGCTCGGTAGTCCACACACAGTCAAAGACCTCCGTCCTTCTTCTTAAAGGAGTGTTCCACAGTAAATCAGTTTCATAGTATACCATTTACAAACGTTACCATAGATGATTTATGTCATATACACGTCTGTTCTTTTTCAATATATCAGAGAAAAGCCGATAGTATATTTCAGTTCCTTTTGCATCCACTGGGGTGCTTTTCCGTCTATACTTGAGTTACCACAACTCCCAGAATTCCAAGCGAATTTAGTGCCCGTTCCCGTTTGAACACAACGACACAGAACATGGGCACTTCAACAGCACACCTCTGTAGAGCTTGACGCTAGAAAGTTATACATATTTGTTTTTGAAATTGTAGTCTAATTTCTATTCATCATGCCCGTTTAGTGTTCTGTACCTGGTTGCAAAAATTACAAACAAGCCCAAAAAGAAGGAGTAATCTTTCACACTTTAGAATAGGCTATAAAAAGTTAGGGTCTGCAGTCGGCATTTTAGGTCGGAAGATTACGAAAGGGATCTACGTGCTGAATTAACCGTCACTACAGCCCAAAAGCGGCTGAAAAGCGATGCGATCCCATCCATTTTTTTTATCTAGAAAGAATAGCCTATATCTAGTTAGGGTCTGCAGTCTGCATTTTAGGTAGGAAGATTACGAAAGGGATCTACTTTCTGAAATAACCGGCACTACAGCCCGAAAGCGGCTGAAAAGCGGTGTGATCCCATCAATTTTTCTTTATCTAGAAAGAGTAGCCTATATATAGTATATCGTATTTTACACACACAGCTAGCTACTAAATACAGCTGGCACACTACACATACAGTACAATAATATTACCACACAGACACGATGTGTGCTCCATTATCAAGGTACGGAAAATAGGTTTAATAAACTTACACATCTGTTAATTGTCCTCTTGCTACGTCTCTTTCCATGCGTGCTGGAAAACTTCAGTGATTCAGTGACGCTGCGGTCGTTAGTCATTTTTGTTTAAGCCTTACAAGTAAAGCTATTCCACGATCCCATTCATTGTAGCAAGTGCTTTTTCCTTCAGTAGACATGGATGGACATATTCCCACGGAAGCACTTAGGCAATTAAAAACTACATATTGTATGTTTAAGTCTCCAACTAAGAAAGGATAAGTCTGTTATTCATGCTAAAATAACGGAGAAAACAAACTACCAAACCAAGTTCATTGTTATCTCAAATAAATTTTAAGAGTTCTACATATTCCTTCAAAGTTATAAAAATACATTGAAATGGTGATTATGAGGCGCGCGAAGCAGATTTATACATAGAAAGAATTACCACACCTAAGTCCAGCTGGTGGCGGTAATGCAGAATTAAAGTTAGCTGACAACCGCCATAAAACTGAAAGAAGAAGCAATGCGGAGGCACGTGAGCGAACATACAGAGGAAGCATGCAAATCTATATTTTTCCACCTATCAAGCCACCACTCTTCACGCCAGAAAGCAAATTTTAAAGCTTTACAAATGTTAATGTTAATCTTGTTCTTGTATATGTGATATGTGTTGACTCTGATTGTCAAATAGTGGTTTTAAAATAGTTCTAATGTGTCAACCTTTTCTACTGTAGTTTTGTGATTGCTTTTCGAATGCAAAAGCTTTGTGTTGGTTACTGGACCTGTTTATTGCAGCACTACATTTTATTTAAAATGTGCTGTTTTATAAGTTAGTATAATAAAGCTATTCTAAGTTCATTCTTTAAAGCTTTGTTTAATTCGTATGTTAATCTAAAATGGTATTTGGCATGTTAATGTGTTGTGACTTAAGAATTGACAATTGTGAATAGACATTGAGTAAACATTGAAGATCAACCTGTTTTCAATGTTGAAAAGTTGGACAAATTTGACATCTTTTCAATTTTCATTTTCAACCTTAAATGGACCGTAATTAGACATTGAAGATTTACGTCTACTCAACGTCTAATAGACAACTTTTTGCTAGCTGGGTTGTTATTATGAAACATTGGAACAATGTTATTTTGAGATCAATATACAAACTTTAACTTTAACAACATTCCCAAAATATTCCCATAATATTGCAAGTGAAACGTTTTAATTTGTTAACTCTTCACATTAGAAGAACATTTTATAAAGAACATTCAACATCTCATCTCTCAATTAAATCCTCAAAACATTTTCTAATGTGACAGAGAGAGTGTTCTTCTCTTTTTATTATGAAACATTGGAACAATGTTATTTTGAGATCAATGTACAAACTTTAACATTAACAACATTTCAAAAATATGCTCATAATGTTGCAAGTCAAACGTTTTAATTTTGTTAACTTGTCACATTAGAAGAACATTTTATAAAGAACATTCAACATCTCATCTCTCAATGATATTCTCAAAACATTTTGCTAATGTGACAGAGAGAATGTTCTTCTCTTGTTATTATAAAACATTGGAACAATGTTATTTTGAGATCATTGTGCAACTTGTTACCTCAGAAACATTCCCTAAACATCTTTTGAATGTTGCAGTTAAAATGTTATATTTTAGTTTACATTTAACATTATAGGAAAAAAAAATTACCAGCTCTCTCCCCTCCTAAAGGGGACTACCAGCTCTCTCCCTATGATTCCGGCCCAAAACATGACTCCGCCACCTCCTTGATGACATTGCAGCCTTATTGGGACATGTTGCCCATCCATCAATCATCCACGACTCCATTCATCTGGACCATCCAGGGTTGCACGGCACTCATCAGTAAACAAGACTGTTTGAAAATGTGTCTTCATGTATTTCTGGGTCCATTGCAACTATTCCTGCTTGTGAGCATTGGTTAGGGGTGGACAAATAGTAAGTTTATGCACAACATCAAGCCTCTGGAAGCACGGGACTTGGTGTAAATACAGGTCAAGATCATTTACAAATCACCCTTTTGTTTTCTCCATAGTGTCCCAACTGATTTGGAATTGGGGTTGTAATATTTTTATACAAAATCTTTAGAGTCAATCACTGCATCTAACATTTTCTGTAGCTCTCAATGAGACTTCTGCACATGTTAACAGGTAGTTTGACCCACTCTTCCTGAGCAAATTGCTCCACTTCAGACTGCAAGTTTCAGCTCTTTCCATAGATGTTTGATATGTTTCAGATCAAGACTCATTGAAGGCCACTTCAGAATAGTCCAATGTTTTGTGCTTATCAATTCTTGGGTGCTTTCACCTGTGTTTTGGGGGTCATTATTCTGTTAGAGGACCCATGACCTGGGAATGAGACAGCGTATCTCATGGGCAGTACGGTTTGCGCCAGAATGCCTTGATGGGCTTGAGATGTCATTGTTCCCTGCACAGATTCAAAGCACCCTGCAGGCGCAGGAAAGCAGCACCAAATCATAACCGAGGCTCCTGCATGTTTCATTGTAGTTATGGTGTTCTTTTCCTTGAAGGCTTCATTCTTACATCTGTGAACACAGAGCTGATGTAACTTGACAAAAAAACCCAGGTGAATCATCTATCCAAAGGACATTGGCCCAGAAGGTTTGTGGCTTGTCAATATCCATGTTAGCAAATTCCAGTCTGGCTTTTTTGTTTTTCTTTCAAAAGTGGAGTACTCCTGGAGCCCATAAAACCTACACTCCTGGAGCCTTTACCTTGGAGTTCAGCTTGTATGTCTATGGCAGTTATCCTTGGTTGTTTTTTAAACAATTTGCACTACTTCTGTTCAATCTGGGGTCTATTTTTCATTTGCGTCTGCGCCCAAGGAGATTGGCTACATTTACTTGGGGCTACAACTTCTTAAAAATATTCGGAGAACCTTCTTTTGCTGTCACATCTTCTCACCTGTTACTTACATTGATGTCTGGACCACTTGATGTTTTGTGATTTTAGAGTAATAGGTCACACTACTTCCCAAAGCAGGCAGAAATGCCATAGGCTACCGCTCTATGACAGCCTGGTAGGAGCATGACCTGTTTAATATTACAATACTTATTGTGGTCTATTTTTGTAACAATAAAAAAATTGTTTGATTTAGGCTATATCTGTTAGTATGTTGTTTTAAACAAATGGCACAGTATGAAATGTTGTTGCACAGTAAGATATTTCATTGCCAATCACAAAGTGCTTTGGACCGATCCCGACATGCACACATGCTCCCACCATGCCCAGTTTATGCTACTGTCACTTACACTTTCTCCCGTCACGCCCATTTCAGAGAGGCTCCAGGGCTGCAGTTACCCAAGCCGCTGATTATTTTTGCACTGTTCACCCAACACGGAAGCATTTGTTGCCATCAAATTTACAACAGGGGTTCAAACTAACATTATGGTAACACACTGGCAAGTACTTCTATAGTCAGATTATTTAGACAACATATTCAGACAACATTTTCTCAAATTATTGATGTATTCCGAGTTAGAAATAACATGGTACACTATACTTCTGCATCATTTTTTTACTTCTGTGACCGAGACATGACCTGACAAAAGTTTTAGCTACCACCTTAAACGTGCAATATGTAATTTTTGGCCACCAGGGGGCTCTCAATCAAAACAATAGCAAAAGATGTACTTGGATGACGTCGGGAGGTTGCGTGGGATCATGGGTTTTGTTATCGTCGTCAATGACAACCTTCAAATCTAGCGTCTCCGGCAGAAAAAATGTTCACTGACAAAGTAATGTATTGTTAAAAATATTATAACTTTATTCACGTTATGTTTGGCGGCTCCCTGGAACTTAGAGCAACTATATTATATGACGTCATTGACGGGCGACAAAAAGAAACGTCCCGTGTCTTCAAATTAAATTACAAATTTCTCTGGATTTGAAAGTTGG
>JACXGM010009899.1:0-26984 GCA_016801145.1 Umbra pygmaea | reverse complement strand
AAAACACTCAGATAACAGTCCATCTCAAGGCACATCCCTCACCTCCAGACTGATGACTCTGTAGTCATCTGCTTTCTTCTTGCTCCATGTATACATTTGCTTTTTCTTTCCAACATTAATTCGTTGCAAAACAGGGTTTGTTTTAAAGTGTAAGAGGATGTATGATGTTGTAATGTGAGGGGTTAAGTGTTGACTGGTGAGTGTTACAGTGACGTTCTAGCCTGTTATAGAAATGTTTGCTAACACATTATAGTGGCACGTGATATCTCAGACGAACAACACAACCATCAACAAGCTCAAATAAAAAATCTTTCCTTTCAAAAATAATTTTCCTCCAAGTGACCCTGATGTGCCAATGGACGAACACACATCGGTTATTCTAACCTCAACCCAGGATTCAGAAAATGTATGGGAGGAAAACGAATACGATCAGGTGTAATCACACACAAATCTAAATTAGCATCTTGGGTGTTTATGTTTGAAAATCATCTTCACCACACAGCCTTCTCTCTCTCCGTCTGCGAAGAGCAGACGCGAAGAGGAGGAAGAGAGTGTGTTGATGGGAAATGATTTGCTCTTGTGTACTAACACTGCCTTGAATGATGATGGACACCCTATTGATCGCGCCCTCCTCTGAGATCAAGGTCACATTAACATTTAATCAAACGGGCCTGGATCATTCCTGCTGAGCCATGAAATTAGAAAAGGATTATGCAGAGACAGGTTCTTCTAAAAGAGGTGAAATAGCTCAAATTAAGGATCGACATCTGAGTAATAAGAAACACAATTACATAACGCAAGGGGGTGTCTTTGAATTTGAGCTCTTTCTGTCCCAGTTTCTGAGAAAGTACAATTCCATCACATCATGTCATATCAAAGCCTTATGAACAAACTAGCCATTTCATTCTTAATTTATGTATAAAAGCATAACAATTGCCAAGACACATTTACAACGCTCAGCAACATTAGCAGAGCACGAGTGGTTGCTCTCCCACTATTATTTTCAGTGTGATGATGACTAACGCGTATTAATGCGATGTTAATGGGATAGTCCCAGTTAATAGAATGATTGATGGGGTGGGATAATTGATCAGTGAATCTGTTTAAAGCACAGTCACCCCAAAAACAGAACAAACAATGATCAGTATTAATGACTGTGGAAGATGTCTGTTTAAATCAAACAAAGACTTCATAAATAAGCTTTTTTGTTAAATTGCACACGTTCCGTCGTACTGATTTCTGAAGTTATTCATTTCATCGACTCAATGTGACGTTTTTGTCATCGTCGGTTCAGTCAACCGTTTTCTGGGACTCATCCATTCAGTCTATCAGCTTGTCGTCAACCGTTTTCTGGGACTCATCCATTCAGTCTATCAGCTTGTCGTTTACATACTGTTGCATAATATCCACGGATAGCTACTCAAAATCTTTGTAAAGTCATATGAGCTACAAATGGCATTATATTTGTTTAGAGGCAACGTCATGTTCACAAAGCAATACTATTTTAGCCATTGTAGAACTGAAGGGAAAATGCTGTTATTTTATTAAATAGTGAGTCACAAGAGAAAAATGCTATTTAAATTAAAGGTGCATGATTACAGTACTGTTTACTTTATAAGGCCATGTGTGGTTTTCTGAAGAAGAGTTCAGTTACACAGTAAGCCCATGGCTATCACCACCCCCCACACACACCCCCACACCCTCCTACACTCCTGTCCTTGGTGAAAGTGAGAATCAGGTTCCATCCCCGCGTTCTGGGGCCTGGGTAAAGGATACAGCCAGCCCGCCCGTCCAAATTTCATCAATGCCAGCTCAACTCCTCAGCAAAAGTCCCCCCTCATAGGTTAATCCCTATATCACACTTCACCACCAGTTCACTAAGCTTCTTAAAGGGACACATTAGAAGTATGACAATGACCTGCTAATGGTTTTACATTTCTCTCAAGCATTATGAGCTATCTTAGTCACGTTTATCTTATAATGAGATCTGTCAATTGGGGAGCAGTCAAGGACGTTGATATTTCACAGAGCGGAGCGGGAGGATAATAAATAATGACCTAGAAAGGCACGGGGGGGTGGCAGAAAACAAACTTTAAACCCTCCCCTGCTCTGTTTTCTTAGCAGGCGACTGTTCGGGCAGCCCCGTGGGGCCTCGAATCTCTGTGTCACTCTGAAGATGCTGGCTGCACCGCAGCTCCTCAGTCCTTAGGGCCGCCACAATAGCCTCGGCTCCAACCAATTGATTGATGACTAGCAGTTCCCATGGGCGTTTTACTACATTTCCTCTAGCAATGTCCCCTGAAGAAAATGTCCCATAATTTATCATGTTATTACTGTACTGAGTCCAAATAGTCATTTTCATTCCCTTCTAATTCTGTTATGGTACAAATTTCGCCCTCTTATCTGCTGTTCGCGATGGCAGTGGGAGCATTGTATAATCAAGCTAAATGCTGTGATTGAGTGCCGGCTATTATCTACTTCCAATTTGCCTCTCGACGATTGTCTCGTAAAAACAGAGGTTAGGGCTGGGGGAGGACGCTTGCTTCCCTGTTACACACCAGTAAGGTTAGGGCTGGGGGAGGAAGCTTGCTTCCCTGTTACACACTAGTAAGGGTTGATAATTCATTTGATTCAGAGAGTTCCCAGCTAACAATTTTATGTTCTGGGAACGTTCTGGGAACATTAGTTTTTGGTTCCCAGAACGTTCCCATAACGTTCCCTATTGGTGACCCAGGAAAGTTTTCTTAACATAAATAGAACGTTCCCTTAAGATTAGGGGAACATTCTGGGAACGTTCCCTTTAGGTTATAAAATTAGAACCTAAAAATAACCTACAGGGGACATTCCCAGAACGTTCTTCTTAGGTTATAACATTAAACCTAAAAATAACCTACAGGGAACGTTCCTAGAATGTTCTTGTTTGGTTCCCAAAAAAATAACTAAATGGGAACCATTTGGGAATGTTATTGGAACGTTCTGTGTTTGCTGGGTTTACAGTTAAGTTATCTTGTTGTTTTCAGTGATGTATTCACATTGGACTCACCTTTAGCTTCTGTCAGTCTTATGGTGTACCAGACAAGCTAAATGAACCATTTTTTGATTTTCTTTTTTGGTTTTGAAGATAAATATCTGCTGAGATGTTAGTTCAACAGAACCAATGAGTCACTGAGGTCCGTGACTGATTTGGGGTTTATAAATAACTGGCTCAACTCAGAGCTCAAAGGCATGTGCTACTTTTAAGATGTTAGGGAATTTATGTACAATTTCTTTCAAAGTGTAATTTTCTAGCCCAGATTTATTTGTTTCATTATTACATGCAGTGTTTAAATTTTCCAGCCTACTACTACAGAGAAAAAGAGTTTTACATCGACTGTATTTTCACAACAATAGACTGGAAATTGTACTGAACAATATTTTTTTACTTAAATAATGATGCTAGCTGGATAAAATACTTAGTAAGCTATAGCACACTTAGGGGTACTGTTTTGGGATCAATTAATGATCTAGCTATTGTAAACTAATGAGAAAATGCTTGACTCACCCCTCACTCACACATACATTACACAAACACACACACATTAAAGATGCACTATGTAACTTTCCATTGATTTGTCCTGGTCAAACGAATTTTAGGTAGATTATTAATATTAATATTTATATATTTTATTTTAATGAACACAGGAACAATACAGGGACAATATAAACAGTTTCGGAAAATAAACATGATTATTTTGTTACTAATATGCATTCGTTGCTAGTTAGATTAGATATTGTGAAAAGTAGAATTTGCTATTCTAAAATATAGCCTATATTTTGTATAGGCTTGACGTTTTCCATCCTTGTATCCAATATGCCATTTCCTAACATTTACTAGTCTTAAAACAGTTAGTGTATTTTTTTTGTAGTTTTCAACAGTTACATATTTTGCAGGTTTAAGTATCCATGACCGTCATAAAAATCCCCAAATTGCTAAACTCTATTGCTTTTAATTAGATGTGACAGCACTTGTTTTAATCCAGGGCACATGCAGTGTCTCCAAAAGTAAAAGCAGGATTACAGTCCTGTGAGATGACATGCTCTGAGATGGCGCAGACACAAGCTTCCACGACCTGGCTGGCTCCTGCCGGTGTCTTCTCGGCTGAAGGCTGGGGCCGCCATGTGGCATATGCCCGGGGCCGACTCACCCTCTGTTCGCCATGCATGGCTGTCTCCAGCTCAGAGAGACCTGCGCTATGACTTCACAAGCACCAGGCAACAGCAAGGTCACCCCTGCCTGCCTGAAAACCTCTACGTCCCAACATGGTTCTGTTGCCACGACGCCAGGAAGGTGGGGGCAAAGACACCCCCATTTGAGATTCTATTTACATTTTAGCAGACGCACTTATCCGGTGTGACTTACTGTAAGTGCATACAATTCCCATAAGCTAGGTAAAACAATATTTTTCACCACATACACATATCTTAATTAAATTAGATGTGCTGTGGTCTATTTAATCTACATTTTCTGACTTCTGAGCTTTGAATGGTATAACTGTATATTGGACATAAAAGGTACATTCCACGAAACATATGGTTCATCATATTTAATCAAAGTGAGTTTTTTTCACAGTAAATATACCTCCAGTGTATACACACACATCCAGGTTAAGGTGAACATAACAAAAAATGTATGACATATATGAAGAGATCAACGCTGAAATCCAGGATGTAAAGTACTCCTAATGTTCCAAATCAAATTCACCATGCAACTGAGGCGGGTCAGAGAGTAGATATAACCCCTGAAGGTTACTGCCTGGTAATCCGTGCATAGTTTATTCAAATCCAGCCTCCACATTCATTGTCTCCAATATATTTCCCCTTCCAGCAAGCAGAGCAACTCGTGACCTTTACATTTGACGGATGACAGTTTCTCAGATTCAGTCGACCAGCACAGATGAATACATATTTATGTGTTTATTTCAGACGAGATTCTCTTTATTTTTATCTGCAGTAACTGAAACACAAAAGGACTAAAGCAGTTAAAATACCTGATGCCTGGTACCGGGGTTTGATACAGGTCCATATATACCCCTCTCGTTTTGAGATGTAGGGAGTTGTTATGTCATAACATGACATATCACATAACACAACTCATATACTCTGTCAGTACTAACTCTCCCAGATTTATATTTTAATGTCTGGTAATTGTTCACAGAAATACTAAATATTATTTATTTGGGAGGAAACACTTCCTAAAGGTTCTAATTAGAGTTTAAGTCTACATGCACACAATGTGAAACATACTGTAGCAGATAATGCAATAGCCATTAATACAATAGCTGTTAATAGCCATAGCATATTAATAATCGCTCGTGTTCAATACACTTTGGTGGAATAAAAAGTCCATTACATTCTAAAACATGCATCATAATCAATCATGACAGTCTACAACATTCATCATGTATCAATCCATGACAGTCTACAATATACAGTACATCATGTATCAATCTATCACAGTCTACAACATACATCATGTATCAATCCATGGCAGTCTACAACATTCATCATGTATCAATCCATGACAGTCTACAACATACATCATGTATCAATTCATGACAGTCTACAACATTAATCATGTATCAGTATATGACAGTCTACAACAAACATCCTGTATCAATCCAAGGGAGTCTACAATGTTCATCATGTATCAATCCATGACAGTCTACAACATTCATCATGTATCAATCCATGACAGTCTACAACATACATCCTGTATCAACCCATGACAGTCTACAATATTCATCATCTATCAATCCATGACAGTCTACAACTTACGTACATCATGTATCAATCCATAACAGTCTACAACATACAGTACATTATTAATCAAATCATGTGCAAGTGTACTAAGAGAATGTACTCTATGAATCCATGACATGAACTCATGTACATCCTGTATCAAATTCAAATTTAAATAACATCAGTTACTTGGATCGACTGCAAAGTCATTTTGGTTATGACAAAAAGCAAAAAAACAACTCCAATATTTGTTATCAATAGACTGACTGAGAGGAGAAAATAGTATCCATTATCCACCTTTTAAACCAATGTACATTTTGCCCTGAATAAACTACAGCTGGTGACTGAATAGTTTGTTTAGGAAGGCCCTTCCTATTTGGGCACCTGGTAGAAGCACAATGTGCCAAGATAATCTATTTATATTGGCCAGGTTAAAGGATGTCATTTATCATAAAAATATGACCGGTCCTCAGCTGGCATCTTTACCAGGGACCAGTGGGCTGTTAATGTTCCAGTCTAAATCAATACATCTGCACTGGCTGTGTGCAAATGTGATTCCCCCACGTTGGGACGGACAAAAACACATTTCATTACTATGGGAAGTCAATGGCAGATGTAAGATTAAATAGAAAGAGAGAAGTTGCTGTTCTTCTCTTTGACACAGAGGGATAAAGGATAGTACTGATGAATAAAATGATGTAGGCAACAATGCTATGGAAATGGGTTCCTCATGATGGTATGCATTTTCACCGTTATCCAAACTCAGATAAACATTTTCAACACAAGTGGTCCTTTCAGGATTTTATTTCAAACCCAGTTGATGCTTTTTCACGCAAGTGCAACTGTGGCGCCTGGCCTTTTATTGTGTGTGTGTTACCAAGTCAAATAGAGCAGAGACACAGAACAAAATGAGAAGGGGTTGCAATATAAACGCATGCATTTATCTCCATGACACTGTAAGCCTTCATATTAGAGTTATATGACAGAGGGTCCAGATACCTGTTATTTCCCTGATGATACGCACCGGGAAGAACCATAGCCGGTCAGAACACACTGTAGGTGAGGTAGGTTTAAAAAGTGTATTGTGAAAGAGTACTGGTACATACAGTATATACATTAGATAGATAGATAGATAGATAGATAGATAGATAGATAGATAGATAGATAGATAGATAGATAGATAGATAGATAGATAGATAGATAGATAGATAGATAGATAGATAGATCGATCGATCGATCGATCGATCGATCGATCGATCGATCGATAGACTCTAAAAAGGGTTCTAGTAAGGTTCTTCATTTGATCTGAGTATTCCAGGCATAGATTGTATATTACTGGATGGAGCCATGTGTTACGTCACCCATTGGTTTGTTAAGATCTGATTTGGATCATCGAATTTGCCGTTTTGGGCGCAGACAACATGGTTGCGGATGTGACGATTTTAGACGAGAGGCCAGAGTAATCTAGCTAGCTAACTAATATTATTGGGATGCTAATGAAAAATAATATTATACCATAATGTAAAACAAAATGTAACGTTACTTACCGGAGAAAAGTAAAAAATGCCAACTCCTGTGAGTGTCTTGTCGTACAACCGAACGGCATAACCATGCCCTAAACGCCCCTTTGCTTTATTGCTGATTTTAAAATCTAATATGTCACTAATAAACCAAATGTTTACTGAGGTAATAAATAAACTATTTTATGTCTCTCATTCTTATAGACTATTACAGAAACCGAGCTCTTTTGCAACCAGACATATCGCCCCCAGCTGGAATTCAGATAGAATGCAGGTTTTAAGGCACTAATTTGCGTCAATTTGCCAAACCGGATGCTCACACTGTGGTTCCAGGTGAAACCATGAACAGGTAAAGAACCTTTCAGGTACACCTTCAAATTCAAACAATGAAATCTCAGTAAAACATCCATTGAAAACAATCTAGTATATTAACATGTGTATTGATAAACTTACACAATTATTAACAGTATGCATTTTGAATACTACCAAAATCATATCAATACAATTGTTTTTATTCCATGTGAATATAAAATAAACATTTTCTTTTACTTTAACCAAGTATCTTGCAGTTAGAAGACCTTTGCTTTACCACTGCACCACAGAAAGACTTGTTCACTTAATCAAACTGCAGACATGTTGTCCTAATGTGATGGATTACTAGCCAATCAGAATTGTATACTGTTGTACTGTTGTCTACTACTAGCCAATCAGAATTGTATACTGTTGTACTGTTGTCAGAGTATATGATAGGAAGTATATGTACATTTTGTACAAATGAGGTCTACATTAGAATGTTAGATCAGTTGGTAAGTAAAGTGAAAGGACCATAACAATAGTACAGGTATCAGTTGAGCATAAGTGTGCAAATGACACTGTCAAAATTACTTCAAAGAATTAACTGATTGTGAAGATGAGTATGTGTAAAATATGCCATGTACAACGTGGACTCTTATTTTATTCCTTTCTTTAGAAATGTCACTCTCTTGGACCATAGAGGAAGGAGTGAAGTTCCTTGAGGAGAACCGTTTGAAAGAATGGAGCAACCTTTGAGTGTGAGCCTCATAATGTAATTGTTATGGTTGCATAAGATCATATATAGGTTAAATTCAGATATTATGCAGAGTTTTGACAAATGACCACTGACAATAAGGTCTGCCAGGAACCAATATCTGATTTATGAAGAACCATTAGATAAATGTTTCGATCAGAATGAATATAAGATCCATAAAGATCCACGAACAATGAAATTTCCATACAACCAATTGATATATGAAGAACCATAACATTTAGATTTCATTCACAACTGACAAGAGATATATGAAGATCCACTGACAATGAGATCTACCAAGAACCAATATGAGATGTCAGGAGAACCTTTTATGAAAGGTTATGTTATGAACCAATATTAAATCTAAGTAGAACCATTCAAATTAATGTCTTACAAGAGCCAATAAAGGATCTGAGAAGAACCCTTTATAAAAGGTCCTGCTAGGAATCAATAAGAGATCTCACTAGAGACACTAATAGATCTACCCAGAACCAATATCTGGTTCTTCTAAGCACAAAAGCAGGATCTGTGAAGAACCATTTTTTTAAGGTTTCTACATAAATTAACCATTTATGATGAACTGCCATGAAGAACCATAAACAGTTCTTTCATTAACCATTTCTTAGGGGTTCAAAGTTACACTGAATACCGGTTCTATAAAACACCTTGCCTGATAAGGTTCTTCATAGATTCCTAAAATAAATAGTTCTAAATTAATCTAAAATCGGTTCCCCTATTACTATCACTCTGAAGAACCTAAATTGATTCCATCTTGAACAGTTTTTTTTAAGAGTGTAGATTTACATTTGTTTATAAAACCAACCTCACAATGTCCGTTAAAACTCAAAAAGGTACATTTGTTCATGGCCACATTTACTACACCCCTGAGTCATCTGAATGTAGTAACCTCCCCAGCTTTCCAGTGTAGCCTTATAGACCTCAACAATGCAGTAATCAGCCACATGTGTAGGAGCGGAGCACCAGGACGCCATTAAAAGGTCCTGACTCACCTTGTTTTAAGTGCAAGGTCTAATTGCCACCATCTTTCACAGACAGCCAATGGAGCAGCTGCATTTGCATAGATCTGCAAGGACTACCATTATTACCAGAGAATAAAACCATGTGCTTGTTCCTTCTCATCCACCGTACAGTGCATGCTACAGTGCACGAGAGGCAAGCGGCGAAACATCCAGTCACTCACACACAGAACATCCATTTGACTCATGAATAGTGTCGTTTTTCATTGTGGGTTATGGAGAACATTTGGCTCACCTAAGCCACTGTAGACTCTTAAATATGGGGAAATGCTGAAAGAAAAAAAATCACTTTTCAGTACAGTAACTATTGCTAATGATATTGCACTTTAATATTTTTATGCGGAGAAATGTGGTCTTGTGTATTGCTTATGTGTGGGGGGAGGGAGGGGTTAGTGTTTCTGGGGGGGTCTGTGGTCTGTTGTCTGTTTGTTTGTTTATCCAATAAGCTGTATGGTGCAAGAATTTCCGAAAGGATCAATAAATGTCTATCTATCTGTCAATAGAATAGGTCGGGCAGTATAATAATATTATAGTGATATGATGATGAAATGTTTGTTGTTGTTATCAGGTGCTATCATCTTGTTAACACTTAAGTTCAACCTATATCAAATACACATACTGTGGGACTTGATCTGCTTAATTTGACTGTCTTTCTACTAAATATGTCTGTGGGTCAGTAGGATGATGTACTATGTCCGTCTGTCTGTCTGTCCGTCTGTCTGTCTGCTGGTAGATCTGTCTGTTTATTTCCTGATATGTCTGTCACTCTCCAAATGTATCTGTCAGTTTGATTGTCTGTCTTTCCGCTTATTATCTGTCTGTCTGCTAATGGATCTGTCTGTCTGATAATACGTGTCTACTGATAGTCTGGGCTTTTGTCACATACTTTTTAGTCCCTGTCCTTCAGTGAGCTCTGTAACCTTTGCCCAGGTCACCTTTATAATACACATTGTTTTCTTATGGACCTGCCTTGTAAAATAAAGCTAATATGAATTAATTTCTACAAATTTGACTTCAGTGCTTTAATTTCAAGATATCAAGATGATCTTGTGACCCAACAGAATAACAATATGAACATTTTGACATCCATGATTTCCTGGAGATATTTGACCCTACAAATTAGTTATTGGAAATGTTTGATTTATAATTACTCACATATGATGGCAAAGCCAGATTTTCAACAGCCATTATTTCAATGTCCTCATGATGAAACCTTTCATCCATAATTAATCATGTTTTGATTATAATTTCTGTTCAATTTAATATCACGTTGGTGAGTTAAGTTATCAATTTCTATCAAAACACATACATTCCTGAGTGTTCTAAAACTTTTGACAGGTAGTGTACACATGAAAAATGGAAGGCTGTCCAGTAAAAACCAAACACATGAATTTTGTCCACTTCTCTGTCACTCATAGACAAACACCACAAGCCACTGTAGTTGATTAACTGAATTTTTTTTACATTTTCTCATGAATCAAAAAAAGCCAACCATTTAGCTTTTTAAGTTTGAGATGAAGCTGGTGTAAATAATATCGACTCAAAGCGTTCGAGCATCGCTTTGTCACATTATCCCCAGTTTCAAAAGTGCAGAACAATATGGGCGTAATCCAGAATATATGCTTTAACTAGAAGAGTTTGTGGCCAGCCGGCCTTGTAAAAGTCACAGGCGCAAAGGATATAGAACTATTTGTCATAACGTCAGCAAATTCAATAATTAATGGGCCGTATCGTATCGCAGCTCTACATCCACACACCCACAGTTCCTAGCTATTGTCCACTCATGGTGGTCCAACAATGTCTTTTTTCTCCCCACCTTGAGGACATGTTAATTGGTTGGACCCTGACATTTATTGGCTCACAATGACAAATTATCACCCCTGAGGTTCATATGTACGAGGGCCTTTTTAAAACCACAACTCTGCAAAAGACACTTTTCATAAAAATTTGAAAGTATCAACACCAAAGCATATTTAAAAAATTACATTTGTCTTTTCACACACGTGTATATAAATGACATGGGCATGTGTGAATTTGTGAAACACCCTGATAGACTGATGAGCCAGCAAGAGATCAGCCATTCATTTTGACCAGGACTGACTCTATAAAAGTTACCTCCTTGTTGAGAAGCAGAACAAAAACATTTGCCTTAGGAATTTGAACCAGCAACCATTCAGCAACCATACAGTCATTGGCCCCACACGTAACGTAATATTACTACTGCTAAAGAAAAAAAACATGATGAAAGCAGCAGAGACCTTAAAAACCCAATTACCAAGCAAACACAGTGTCACAGCTTGAATCCACATTGGTATATCGCACAACAAACTAAACCCAAACGTGTAGCAGATCTGTTCACAGTTCCCACGGTTAAGTTCCCCATATGTGTGAAAAGCCTTCAATGGCAAAGAGGAACTAAAGTCCCAAAGAGATACGGAGCCTACCATTTGAACAGCTGTGAAGTGGCTGTTATTTACCAGCGAGGGGGAACAATGACAGTGTCCGAGGGCATGGAGGCGGGCAGGCCTGTCCCAACACAGCTGGCACCGTGAGCCACAGAGGTGAGCTGGGAAACAGGGCGTCCATTTTGATTAATGTGGGAGTCGGCGTGGGAGGATGGTCATGCACTGTACTGCAGCATGACACGCAGGTCAACGTAGTTCACTCTCAAGCAGCATGTCACAATAGAGTGAAAACTACGTGTGTACAAATAGTGAAAAGAAACATGAGGCACACGATCAAATAGTGATTATGTAAAGAGAACAATTGAATTAAGACTGAGGAAGATACGCTTATATTCTACCTGCTCAATATGGAAGGGTTTATTGATTTCCAAAAAGCATAATTACAACCCCTAAGACAGGAATGTAACTAAAAATAAATCTAACGTTATTGTTTTACAAATAATTTTATAGCAGGGGTATTCTTCCTTTCAGGCAGATCACATTAGTACTGTACCTCATTGGTTCTATATGCTTAGACAGCGACCAGAGGTTTCTGTGTCTCCTCCAGTCCGTGACCACACGAGGGCGGGGGGGTTATAGGAGCAAAACCTCATAGTGGGGAAATGTCAGACCCCACGCCCTCATTTCCTTTGTGGCTGTTGACATTTACGGAGCGACAATCAAAGAAAAACACCTCGCATCACAGCCCTCCAGAGACAATTTAAAATGTCGCACCATGGCTCCATCAAAATGTGCACAAAGTGGTGTTGGAATTTGTTATTCAGGTTAAACATGGATTTGTAGCAGTGTACTGCTTTACTATTTTTATATTTTTATTATGTGATGCTTTGCGTATTGTTTTTTCAAACTTGTGTGGGAATACATTTCATTCAAATTAATATAGAACCCAGTCGATTGTCTTCGTATGAAGCAGAGAATTTACATATTCAGATCTTACAGTGCTTTTTTGTATGTCACATTACCAGGGATGCTGACAGGAATCCCCAGGCCCCCGCTAAAAAAATATGACTGTGCAAAAACAAAATATTGTCGCGAATATTAGTGTTATCCTAGTGTTATTTCTCTTGTACTGCCACTTTACATTCCAAATCTCCCTATTTTAGACCATATTTGCACTGAATGTACAGTATTTTTTAATCGAACCAAATACCATTTATATGTGTAACTGTATAATTGAATGTTTGTAACTTCATGTCAACTTGCACCTTGAGAACTTGTTCTTAGTCTATTAACCTGGTTAAATAAAGGTGAAATAAAACTGCCCCATCAGCTTAGCGTCTGTCCTCCCATCAAGGCTAAATGCCTCCATTGCTCACTGAACGGTTGCTCCAGCAGACCCTCATCTTCCTCACTCCAGAACCCGCTCCTTCTCTTCCTCACTCCAGATCCCACTTCTCCTCATCTTCCTCACTTCAGACCCCGCCCTTCCTCACTCCAGATCCCACTCCCCCTCCTCTTCCTCACTCCAGATCCCCCTTCTCCTCCTCTTCCTCACTCCAGACCCCGCTCCTCCTCCTCTTCCTCACTCCAGACCCCGCTCCTCCTCCTCTTCCTCACTCCAGATCCCACTCCTCCTCCTCTTCCTCACTCCAGATCCCACTCCTCCTCCTCTTCCTCACTCCAGACCCCGCTTCTCCTCCCCTTCTTCAATCCAGACCCTGCTCCTCCTCCGTTTTGTCTCCACGTTCCTCCTTCCCAGGTGGCTGAGGGGCCTGGGCTGCCTGAAACGTGATAGGCTTAATCCCATTTAACCTAATTGCTCCTGCAGGAGACTGGCCCTGCGTCCCCATCACGTGCAATTCCTCCCCGGATATCACATGCCCAATGTACATGCACGCACTAACACACCAACTCGTTGTCAAGCTCAGTCGAGTTTCAGGGCTGTAAAGTGTATTAGTAATGAACAGACTAGCACCATGGCCTGCATGGGGGACTGTAATGAGCCCTACTATTCCAGACAACCTCTCACTTATTATCCCCACTACGATGGACAGAGGCTGGGGCACAGGCCACTATGGAGAGGGCCTACTGTGGAGCTCTAATTGTCAGGCAGGAGGATAGAATGAAGAAGCCAACACCCCATGGAGTCGTCTTTCACTTCTACCCTCCTGTCAGAGATGGAGGTGTAGCAGGCCACGGATCAATGAATGTCACAATGGAAATCAATAGGCTACATATGAGACTTGCCAGGATAGGCTGGTTGTAATTTAATTTAGATGGTTTTGAAATGTTTCTTTTGTAAAGGAATTTTTTGTAAACAAGGCATAATGTATTTGTAAGTTGTGAATACATTTCTGTTGTAGAACTGAACCATAAACAGAGGCGTCCATTGAAACTGGCACGTGCCCCCTCAGATTTTCCCTTTAATGGATTTTCCTTTTAAAAAGTGTGGATTTTCCTGTTAATATCTGTATTTGTGGGGACATGTTTCCGTGTGTTGTGCACACTGTGCCCCCTTAAAAAAATTTGGTGCATGACGCTTCTGACCACTTAACAAAAATAATAAACAGTGTGCAACATAAACTATGAACATTGTCAAATATTTAATATTATCATGAAAAAAAACTTATTTCACAATAGCTGGTTTCACAAGGAGACTTAAAGTCTCAGCAATGTGGATCCAATTTTTATTTTATTTTGTTGTTTAATCACACTCACACTCTTAGAAGAAACGAGGTCTGAAATAACCTTTTGGGGTTGTTAAAACAGTCACACTGGCGGATCCCTCCCAGATCTCTCTATTAACAATATCTCAACCGTAAATCTCAGAATTTCTCCCAAATTACGTTCTCAGGAAACTATTTTGAAAACCTAAATTACGTTCTATGCCAACCTATTTAGGGTGTTTTTACGTTTGAACTGCACATTTTTTTATTAGGCTATATTTGTACTTGAATTACGTTGCTCCGGTACATTTCGTTTAGCGGTTTATGCGAGAACATTCCATACATTCCATAGCGTTCGAAATTATATTGCAACATTCACAGTTAAGGTTAGGTAGGAGGATACTATCGGTTAAGATTAGGCATGAGGTTACTAACGGTTAAGGTAAGATATGACGTTACTGAGGTTAAGGTTAGAATTAAGGTTAGGGTTAACATTACAAAAACCGACAATCGCGTGTCTGCATGACGCAAGCAATGTAGAACACTGCTGGATTTGAACTCGCGAACACTGGGATGCAAGTCGCGGATTTATACGCCCATCCACCCTGGCCACTAGTATAAATGTGGCGCTACTGAGCTACAACTGTTTCCATAAAATTATCCCATGCTGTTGTGCGATTATGTCCCAGACTGCATCTTTTACATTTTGTCCAAGAGGAAGTGTATTGTTATGCTGCACCTCAGTGAAATCCAACCCACTGCCATTGCAAGCAGGGTCTTCAGGTCACCACTACTGGAACACATGAAGAAAACACATGTTCAGCTCTCTGTTAGCCTGGTAGAGAGGAGGGACTGTGCAGGATTGCTAATAAGATTAAAGAAAAGTTGAAGCAATTTCCTGCAGAATCTAATTCTTGTCCTCAGCGCAGGTGAACCTCCTCCGGATATCTCTTCAGCCTTAAACAAAAGTGGTAATAAAGCTATTTCTCTAAACAACAACCTTAAAGGAAAATAAGTGGTTAATGCAATTAATATGCAAATTTCCAGAGACTTAATGGGGTGCCCTGAGAGACATTTGTGTGCAAAGATTTTGAGCGTTTATTTTTGGGGCTTGTTTCGCTTTATCCTCTAGATGTCCAAAGTTAAATCCTCTAGGTGAATTGGCTCTTCAAAGCACCACCCACCCCCATGTTCTGCATATTGGATCGAAGCTATGCAGAAGAAAGGCAGTTTGATCAGCTACGTTTCAAATGTCTTATACCCTATTTAGTGCACTTCCTGAGCTGAACCCTCTCAGTCCAGATGAAAGTCCCATAGCAGAAGGGTTCTGTCTGCGAGGTTTCGTTAGAGTGCAGACACCGTTAGTCACGTCAAGAATGACTAATGCAAAATGGCGGCCGGCTGATTGAAACGTTTCTCTTTTTTCCCTCTTAGGAGGAACATTTCATTGTGAATCACATCAGTCTGTCAACAGTGATGGAAAGGAGATTGAGGACGGGTGCAGGGGAGGTGTAATGAGATGCCCCGGGCTGGAGGGAGGACCACCACAGACAGAAAGGGGTCAGCCGGCATTCAGATTGGAAATACGTTTACGTCTCTGAGGCCCAAAGCACATGCATGTCTAGGAATCAGGGGGTGGAAAAGGCGGTGACAGGAAGATGCCCGGGACAAAAAAGGGAGATAACGATAAAGATAATTAATAATGGAGAAATATGAATAAAATAAAAGTGAATAGGGATGGAGAGAAGGATTCATGTTATGGAAGACCTGGTGTTCAATTCGACAGATGAAGGCCGACCCACCCTGCCTCATGGGTGTTGTAGTCTCCAGCGACTGACTCCCTTCAGCCATGAGGCCCAGCGTGACTGCATCCAAGTCCCCACACACACCCACACACACACACACACACACACACACATGAACTCACACACCGCTAGATTTGATGGCAGTCGCAGTTTCCACCTTAAAATGCTTGAGTGTTTACAAAAGAAAGTCAATTTACCATAGAGCATGATCATTTAAAATGGAGGAAGTTGAATGTTAAACAATGCAGGCTCTATCAGTATTCTTATTAATCTGCAGTACTAACTGTTTTGTAGAACAAGTGCAACTGAGCTAAATTACAGTGGGTTAAAAGCCCTCTTACAATAGATTTCCTTGTTTAGGTTCTCAGCCAAGGATGAAAATTTACATTTAGGACAGAGTTCACTAATAAAAGCAAATAATATATAGTTATAATATTAAGAGAAAATATTTGGTTTCAGGTTAATGCAGAATAGAATAGGAATGGTGGGTCACCATCAAGCTGTCACCTAGCTAAGGCTACGTGAAATGGACTTAACCCTCAGTCCAGCGAAGCTGGTTTAGAATAGTCTGTCAGGAGAGTGGGATTCTGTGTGATACACGCACATGCATGCACTTTGCACACAAACACACACACACACAAACACACCGGGGGAATTATCAGTGCTCGGGTGGCGATGGCTGTGATTAAAAGTGTCCCGCGTTCACCTGCCCAAGTCCAATCAAGGCGTTGGCTGATTACTGCAGGATGTGCTGTGGTAAAGTAACACAGTGGCGGGTGGCAGAGGGGCAGCTGGAGCTCTGGCAGGGAGGATCCTCTGGCTGGCCAGTCAGAGGTGAATCAATCATCTCCAAAGATGTCAGCATCTGCCCAAGCAATTTGGGATTGGAATAAATGGCAGATGGGGATGTTGTTCTGCTGTTTAATCAGCTCCACCAAATGTGGTTTTATCTCGTATAAAATGAAACCATCTGTACCCGTGCAGACATAAGGTTCAAGCGCGACAGAGGAGAAGAAGAAGCGAGGGAAGACAGGGGAAGGGAAAGAATGATGGAGAGACACGACAGAGCAAAAGAGAAAAAGAGAGAGAGACAGCAAGGAGAGGAGAAATGGGCGTCCAAAAACAAACCAAGGAAGAGTGGGAGTAAAAAGAAAAAAAATGAAACTCTTTTTATCCATTAAAAAGAGAGGAAATGTAATCGCTCCAAGAGCTCACACCTCCAATATAATCGCTTTCTTTCTCCCTCACAGGAACATTACCCAGGGGCCATAACCATTATATCTAGCCCCATTTATTTTCCCCACCTCCAGCAAGGCACTGGGGGTGTAATTTGGTCTCCTCAGGCCCAACAGTGGCAGGCAGCTATAGCAGGAGAGAACCTTGATGAATCCTCTTGTTTTTAAGTGGAGATGATAGCTCCCAATGTGCAGGATTTAGAAGGCGTTTGCTTAAAAAAAAACAGAAATGTGTTAAAAGATGATTTGAAATCTTTAAAATTATTTCAGCGTTTGCTTTGGCCTGTGTGGAGACACAGATGTGCTGGGCAGTTTTGTGAATATTCTATTGTTTCCACTGTTTAAGACATGCTCAAACAAATGCAGGTTCAATGAACTCAGTGAGGGTTTGTGGTGAAGCAATTGGCCAAACGGTGCAGAGCGTGATGGAACCAGGGACCTGGGAAGAGGCGTTAGACATGTCTACCAGAGACAGGTTCCCCATCTCAGATCTGTTATTAATGTACACCTGTCAGCAGTCAGTCTCTAGAGAACAGGCAGGCAAGAACACTCAACATGCCTCAACACCAAGCATCTTCCATCATTGCTCACACAACGACTGGGACAAGATGGATTACTTTGTGCTCGGAGAAACAAATAACCAACATAAAGGGAGTTTTGGATTTGGGTCATTTAACTAAAACTATAATACAACAAAATACAATATATAATTGACATATTTGAAAACGGCCAATGTGTATTTACACAATTCATAGACTCTTGCTGCTCTCTCAATGTGATTTCAAATTAGAACTTTAACGGGGAGTTGCTATTGTTTTTCTGTAATCTTGATTCTAAAAAATATGGTATTTGTTCCTAATGCAAAATATTTCATTTGAAGCTAAATCAGGGAAGCAAATCACAAAAACTCCAGACAAATCAAAACAATTATTTTAAAATGTCTGTTTGAATAATATTTATTTAAGATCATTTTTGGGTACAACAGAGAAACTAAGAGATGAAATGCAATGTTTCTGAACAAATACACTAATTATTTATCAAGAATTCTCACCTTAAAAGCACAGTCTGACTATTCATATTCACAAAGCACAGACGTTTTGTCTAATTCACCATGTTTTGTCATTTCTATTTCCGAGCTTAAAATGGAATTGGTTCTAATGCATTAAAAGCTGCAAAAATAATAATCTTAATCTCATAATCATCATAATATCAATACAAATAACAATTAAGCATGAAATTACACTTTAGATGAATTAAATTCTTAAAATTTGAGTTTTAAAGTTTTGTTCATAGTTTTCCCGGGTCAATTTGTTCGTTCTGCATACAGCCACACAATGTTCATTTCGCTCACATATAATCTTAGGAGAAATGTGTTATTTAGGTCAGATTTTCAAAAGAGAAATATTTAGATGCCATGAATGGAGCAATTTATTTGTAAGCTATTTCTTACTCTCCAGCTAACATAACCTCTACTGATTAATTTTCCTTGCAGATGTTCCTAGTCCATGTTAATTTCTATAGTCACAGACAAACAATCTTCTGAAATGGAACATACAAACAACACTTGCAAGGACATGCAAAGTAACTAGTGTATTGCCAATCAATTCTTCCTAATATATTATTTACGTCAATACATGTAATTCATAGATTAAGTGTTTAAAAACATATTTAAGTTGGTGGGTCAATATAGTTTCAAAACATGTTAAGAAATATGATTTTATGTATGAACATATACTATAAAAAACATACAGTACCCTGTTTCTCCTGAAAACAGATGCCAGTCTATTTAATCAGGATGCAATAGCATCCATTTTCTTTCTCATAGTTGAGAGGGTACAGTAAACCCCCCCATAGCAGAGTCCATAATTAAATGTTCTGCTTGGCTTCAGAAAGGGATCTGCTGACCTGCCTCCAGTGAACTCCGCCCCCCTTCCCTACCCGCGTCCTCAAGTGGCGGACTGTGTCGCGTGCAAGCCTAATGTGACTGATACATTGTGACATGAGTTAGACTTGGAATTCGTTCCACAAAATGACTTAGCGTCATGCGCGGTGCTAAATCAACACAATGAGGGGGCCGGGACAAGAGGAGGCCTGCTATCTCTTGCCGGCAGGGCTGCACATCCATTGGGGTTTATCACCCCTGTGTATTAATATTTTATATTGTCCAGGGCCAAAATGGCTCTAAATACAGAATGTGGTTTGATGAGAGAGTCCTTACCTCCCGCTGGGCACGAGGAATGAGTCGAAGACCCACCAAATAAAGACGAGGCTATTTTATTATATGAAGCAGAATACGCAGTACATTAAATGCTAACTGTACTGACGTTGAGTCATGCCATAGCTGTTGGAGACAAACTGAGCAAGACTGTTAACCCTAATTGCTTGCAGGCTGCCAGTTTTCAGCCCGCTGCGATGCAGCCAAGATGCCCTCCTTCCGTAAGGAAGGTTAATAGTATGTCCGAGCGTTATGGATGTGATTTCCTAATTAAAATGTCTCGGCCGCATTCAGCCATGCTTAATATAGGTGGCAATTAGGGCCAGAGGAACATGACCAGGCAGCATCATTAGGGTGAGGACTGAGGAGACGTATGTCGTACGGGTTTAGTCTCTCCAATGTAACCGAGGGATACAGATGAGTGGACAGACAGACATACACTCTTCATTTTGTTATTTTCCTGTGCAGCCATTGTCTTGTTCTGAGACAGCCTACAGAAACAAACAAAGGCCACAGGCCTCCAAACGGCAGGGAAGTATGTAGCAGACAGCCTCCACATGGATACACCATGCTTCCCTCCTAATACTGTTCTGATTGTCAGTGTTTAAGGCGGTGCTCTTATTTCCTCCCTCCCTGACATTCGTGTGGATTGAGAACCAATTTAGTTTTCCGGCAGGGCCGAAAAGCCATACATATGGATCAGGTCAGCAGGCTATGCATTAATGGCCTCCCGTTGGAATCTAAAACACTGGTGCAGGGCAAAGAGGAGGTCCACTGGGAAATCAGGTGAGCAGCAGATTCAGGTCAGACAGGACACACAAGTTACAGCTCCATTTGCTGTTGCACAGACGAGTGGCTCCTATTAGGACCTGGTTTATGCCGGCAGTCTCTGGGAAGATCAGTGGAAACAGGATGCACCAGAGCTTAATTTTGAGTGTCAATGCAAAGGCTGTGAATACTTATGTAGATGTGCTTTTTACGTTTTTTATTTTTAATAAATTTGCTCAGATTTCAAATGCACTTCTCTCACATTGACATTTTCAATCAATCAAACAAACTTTATTTATAGAGCACTTTATACAATCACAGTGGACCGAAGTGCTGTACAGAAGACTAAATAAGAAATATAACGTTCCTAAAACACACAGGCGTAAAACAAGGTAAAAGGCATAAAACACGAGCAGACAGCCATACAATAAATCAACAATATTAAAATGTCAGGGTGTGGTGTCAAAGGCCAAGGAAAAGAGGTGGGTTTTAATTGGGTATGTAATGGGGTATTTTTTGTAATATTTTGAGGGACATAATGAATTTAATCCATTTCAGAATAAGGGTGTAACATACCAAAATGTGGAAAAAGTGAAGCACTGTGAATACCTTCTGGATGCACTGTAGATACAGTATAATTACTTTATTCTGTTGTAGATAGAGAGCTGTATGTCTGCTACATTATCCAGATACTGTTTATCTGATTGATTCGCTTGACACTTTTAACCAATGTATGGTTCCCAGAAAAAACATGTTTAGTTCTAGTGAGAATTATTTGAGGACCCTTTTGTGGTTACCTGTAGTATCCTTTCTAATGAGGATTCGATATGGAACCCAGAAAGGTTCTACTTGGGACAAATGGGTCTTAATGCGTTTTCCTATGGAAACAGCCAGAGAACCCTTTTTCCAAGAGTATACATTATATGCTCATATATGCTCTAGACCCACGACATTCAGTACAGTTTTTAGTATGTAGTGTATACTGTATACTGCAGTATGTATGCACTGCATATCTTCATTGTCTGGATACTGCATATCTTCTTCTTTTTCTAGCTACTGCATATCTTCATCTTTTTCTAGCTACTACATATCTTCTTCATTTTCTAGAAACTGCATATCTTCTTTTTCTAGCTACTTCATATCTTCTTCATTTTTTAGATACTGCATATCTTCTTCTTTTTCTAGATACTGCATCTCTTCTTCTTTTTCTAGATACTGCATATCTTCTTCTTTTTCTAGATACTGTAAATCCTCTTCAATCTCTACATACTGCATCTCATCTTCAATCTCTCTAAAAAGATTTTTAATATCTTCTTCAATCTTTAGATACTGCATATACTATTAAATCTCTATATACATCATATCTCCTTCAATTTTTAGATACTGTATATTATCGTAACTGTCTAGATACTCTATATGTTCTCAAATTTCTAAATATTTAATCTCATCTACAATCTCTAGATACTTTGTGTCATCTTGAATCTCTAGATACTGCTTATCTTCTTCAATCTCTAAATACGGTTTGTCTGCGTGATTTACTATCTTTGCACTATGCACACAAAATGCCATTACTCTGGTGGAGATTCATTCATTCATATTAGTCCCCAGGACAATGGTGCTAATGACAGAAGCAACGCGGGATTCCTCAATAGGTTCACAAAGCCTTCCGGCCCCCTCCGGCTGTGTGCTTCCAGGTCATGTGTGTGCGTGACCCCTGGAACAGACGACCTTGAGAAGCCCTTTACAGGCGAGTCTCATCTGGAGGACTGCAGATCGAATGTGATTAGGGGCTTTCAGACGAAGCTCCCTCTGAAATACACGACTCTTGTGATGTGCATGCAAAGGTGTGCGTGTGTTTGTGCGTGTGTTTGTGTGAGTGTCTCTGCGTGTGTGTTTGCGTGTGTGTCTGTTGTGTGTGTGTCTGCGTGTGTGTTTGTGTGTGTGTTTGTTTGTGTGTCTGCGTGTGTGTTTGTGTGTGTGTTTGTTTGTGTATCTGCGTGTGTGTTTGTGCGTGTGTTTGTGCGTGTGTTTGTGTGTGTGTCTGCGTGTGTGTTTGTGCGTGTGTCTGTGTGTGAGGGTGGTGTGAGATCTTTCTTCCACTATCATGCTAGCCTACATAATAAAATCGACCCTGCCACGCATCAACAAAACCCTGCCTCATCTTAAACCAATCATGTCTATCAGAAATGTAAAGACCACTAACCGACGACTACTGACCCCATCCCACTAAATGTTAAATTGCATATTGTACCTTAATCCCTTTACATTTATTGAAGCTAAAATTGCAAACGGGGCTATGACCCCAGTCCATAAACAGTCCTTCATGCTTTGCAGTAATGCCCACAAACTTGAGGTGCTGTATTTCTATTTTAAAGCAGTTAAGAACTAAAATATTTATATTTCCTCCAGAGACTGACATTTCTCTGCTTCACATTAACATGTCATTCTTCTTCTGGACAAACATCCAATACTGACACATAAGACACATCACTGAGCTTCTTCAGTGGAGAAAACTTTATAGTATGTGTCTTTTTCACAGTGTCTTAACCATCCTAATTTTACATTAACTGTGTTTCTCATCATGGGTAAATGGACAAAGACAGCTTGGTAAAACAGTCATCTAAGACAACCAGAAAGTTTTAGCCTGAATGTATTCATGCATAAACAAGCTTTCCCTGTGACTTAGTCAGTTAGTCAACATTAATCAAAGACTAAACTAATCTAGAAAACTAATCAGTGGGCGTGATTTTGAGGAAAAAAGGCCTTAGCTAGTGCATGTGCATATACATGGGTGACATATTAAAGGAAACACTTGAGTAAATGAGTGCTGAGGGCATTTTCCGAGCATGGTTTGGGTCCACATGTCCAGTTAAAGGGAAGGGGCACTGCAAATCATTACAAAGTCATTCTGAGTTATCACCTTTACCCCTTGGTGAAACATTTCTACCCTGACTGGAGTGGTCTCTTCCTGGATGACAATGATCCCATCCACAGGGCACGAGTGGTCACTAAATGGTTTGACGAGTATATACAGTATATATATCTTTTTTATTTTATTTTAGTTTTTTCTCCTTTAATTAAAAAGAGAAAGCTTTATATACAAAAATTAAACAATGTCTGGCCCTTCTTGAGTTCAGAGAATCCCAGCTGACTGTAATAGACAATGGGTGTGAATATATGCACCTGTGAAATGCTGAATGATAAACTGATCCAACAATTTCAGAAGAGAAGCTGAGGCAACCATATATATGTATAGCAGATCACCCTAGTCTACTTGGGACCTATGTTCCTCTACACCTACCGAGGCACCTTCTCTTGGCACTAGGGAACCAAGTTGTGTATTTAACATACTGTACATCAGCTGCGGTCGGTTGATCTTAATTGGGGACGCCGGGCTCGCATTACATTTGGGACAGGAGTGAATGGAATGGTGTGTAGCGCATCAAACCTGTAAATAGATGGTATTTTAAGGCTTAACAGGATCTTCATTTAAACGTATATAAACTATAAACATGATTATATAGAATCTTCTTCTCAACAAACCCATCGTGTGATACCAGCCCAGCGTCCCCAATTAACATCCACATAAAATATGTGCACATGTGTACATCCAATCTGCATGTATGCATGTGTATGTCCAGGCAAGTGGATGTGCACATGAGTGTGTGATGCCTACCAAAAGGATTATCAAATCCAAAGCCTTCAAAAGAACAAGCCCACTGTTCTTTGTGATGCCGTGGTGCAAACCCATGATGAATTCACATTTCTTAGCCATAGACAGTTGCATGTGACCTCCCAAAAAGAGTTGCCGTGAATGTCAGCAATGTGATGGTCATATGCTTGGGGCACCCATCCTTGCTGTGGCCCCACCCACTCCCCCGGCATATCAATATGCCCTATGTTTTCTAGAAGAATTTTGCCTCCTAATGGGAAATCGGTAGAGCCAGGGAAATTATTTGAAATTCCCCATAAGGTTACAACCCAAGTTCTGCGGAGCATGTTCAGAATTACATGCCAAAGACTGCACTGATGTACTGTGCCCTCTGACATGGATTTAAGGATTGTCAAGCGATTACCACAAAGGACGACAGCAGAAAGCATTGCCTGATGCATGGCCGAGAGTAACGATGGCCGAGAGGAACGATGGCCGAGAGGAACGATGGCCGAGAGGAACGATGGCCGAGAGGAACGCCTTTCACAGACGCACATCCCGAAGAGAGGATCTGGTGAGGACTGTACAGCGTGTTCACACAAACACACACACAAACACACACACACACACACACACAAACACACACGCACACACGCACACACACACACAGGTCCAGGCGAGACCTGGACCCACACTCTGTTGATAGACTCCACATATTGTCACCTACACTCTCCATCTTCATTGTGTCTCCATCCATCCTTCGCCTCATGTACTCCATCTTCAACACCGTTTGCAGTGAGACCGAGACGATGGGAGAGAGGGGGAGACTAACGTATAGAGAGACAGAGAGAGAGAGAGAGAGAGAGAGAGAGAGAGAGAGAGAGAGAGAGAGAGAGAGAGAGAGAGAGAGAGAGAGAGAGAGAGAGAGAGAGAGAGAGAGAGATTGAGGGGAATTGTGGGACAGTAGAGGCTTGACGCAGGCAGACGGCAGCCCCTGGAAACAAAGCCGTTTTGATTTATAACCCCGCAGTGAGCTCATAAATCACACCTGCAGCGCCGCGCCTTTAAACGCCCCGCGTCCTGACAGCATTTACCTTTTATAAATGATTGGGGTTTACCTCCCACAGAGCAGGGTGAAGCTAGGCCCCGCCTTCACTCTATATTCCTTCTTTCTTCCTGTGTTTGTCTCACCCGGCCACTTTCTCTCCCTCAGTCTCTCTTTCTTTGTCTTTGTTTAAATCTTCATCTCTCTCCCATCCCTGCTCCATCCTCCTCTTCCTCAATCCTCCACTTCCTCCATCCTTCTCTTCCTCTGTCCCCTTCTTCCTCCGTCCCCCTCTTCCTCCGTCCTCCTCTTCTTCCACCTGCCTTTCTCAGTATCTCCACTGCCACGTTTTAGCTCTCCCAATGCATGATGGGATGCCCCCAGTGGCTCCCCCCCAGTGCTGACATCCGTGGGGATATACGGGACTAAAGCGGCTTAAATGCACAGCGGCATCTTCGCCCGTTAGGAAATTAATGTGTCAGTCTAGAGCCTATCTGTGTTTCTCATAACCACTTCTCTGAGTGTGTGGAGACTGTGTAAAGAGGAGAGTTGTGGAGCCTCACATATGTGCTCACACACAGACACACACAAATCTTCTTACACACACAAACACACACTGTGGAACACCTGTATGTCTCAGAGACAGAGTATTAAAGAGAACACACAGGTCCAGCTGAACGAGTGTGGAGAAGCCCACAGATAAAGGTGACTTCTTGAGGCTATTACTTATCCAGCGCAGCAGCAAAGGTTTGCAGATATTATACCTGCTGTCTCCACATAATAGCCCAGGGTAAGTTGCCCGCATGCACACACACACACACACACACACACACACACACACACACACACACACACACACAAACACACACACTGGAAGCTCCAGACACCTCGACTCAGTGAGTTAAAACAGATGAAAGACCTGGTATATGAAATCTGACTCAACGTTTTAAAATGCAGCACTGCAGTACTGTCTACAGCACTAGAACAAAACGACAAAATGCTTCAAAAGTCATTTGAACATGCCTTATAAGGCCCTGCTATCATCTTGTGCAGAGGGTTACCTACCAACAAGAGGCCCCATGTGCCATGAGGTTACCATGGTGAAGACAGCGTTACATCAGGGTCTGTTTGAAACAGCTATACCTGGATATATTCATTCCAAACTCTTCATATTTCACTGCAGACTCCCCCTCCACACAAACACACACACACATATCACCATACATTTTATCCTTGCATTGTCTGGAAATGTGTTTAAAAAAATCTTTGTTCACTAAAACTAACTTCATCTCATAACAGTAAACTAGTCCTAGGGTTAATCGTACCCCAACTTTAACCTCAATAACACTTGGACCAAATCCTAAACTTAACCGTAACCCTAAACTTAACCTGTAATGTTCCAATTCTACAACTGGAATTCTCAACACTAAAACTGGAAATTGATTTTATTTTTCATACAGACTTGCAAAAGGTGCTAATAAGAGAATATTTTTTATTCCTTCTAACAATTCTGATCCAAATCTATTTGTGGATGTAAAACAGACACAGAGAACCCCCCACACACACACACAGAACCACACACACACAAAGAACCACACACACACACAGAACCACACACACACACAGAACCACACACATACAGAGAACCACACACACACACAAAGAGAACCAAACACACACACAGACAGAGAACCACACACACACAGAGAACCACACACACACAGAGAACCACACACACAGAGAACCACACAGACACACAGAGAACCACACACACACACAGAGAACCACACACACACACACAGAGACCCCC
>JACXGM010009898.1:8998-19045 GCA_016801145.1 Umbra pygmaea | reverse complement strand
TCGGTCTTTTATATTATAGCGTCGTCACTTGACTTTAGCGTAGGGTCACATACAACAACATTTCACAGTTGAATGTTTTTGTAACACTGGGTGTATGATTGGACATGTATTCGGATGATCTGGTTGTTTTCAGCTCAAATAGTGCTGTGTTCCTTCAGGGGCTGGCTGTTTGTTTGTTTGTTTTTTGTTCAGATTACGAGGCTGAATACACACGACATCCAATACAATTAAAAAATAGTGCTGTGTTGATATGTCCTAATAACGGAGTTCTAACCGCGACGTTTAAAAACAAGGCTGGAGTAATAGAAATTGAGTACTTACGATAGAAACACAAAAGACGAGGCTCCAGCATAGTATTAAACGCAACAGACAAACGAAGCGATCGGCATAATTTATAACCCTTGTGACTGCTCTATGGCACTGATCTTATCTTTCCTATGAAATGTTACCTCGTGCTGCCAAAGTGAAGGGATTGACACTTCTGGTATGGTTTTCCTATTCCTAACATCAGGGTGGACACGCGCAGAGGCTAATGTGAAGGGGGAAATAGACCGCTAACTAGAGCAACCGACTAGCAGCACAAGCTAACATACATACAGTAGTCAACATTACGCGGAAAATAATTGAGTTTCGATTGTCGATCGAAATGAGCGCAACAACGGCAGTAGTAAACCTATGTGTTTGGTTTAAGTAGTGAAATTACACTAATCTGTCAAGTATTTCCAAAATTTGTAAGCTTACCGTTACGTCGGAAAAACAAAGATGCTGCCTGGTCAAAGAGTACAGTAATGTTATAAACTGTATACGACTGCAAGTATCTTCAGAAATCCTCAGCGTGGTGGTGTCTCTTTCACATGATGTGTTTTAAGTTGCGTTAGACAGCCAATCGCCGGTGTCATTTTACGCAAGTATGCTAAATGATTATTGGATCACAGACGCTTTGGAACCGAAAATTGGCACCGAAAAATAAATACTTTTTCGATACTCGATAGTATCGACGTATTTCGGTCGGTGCCATAAAAGTATCGATGTTCGGTGCCCAGCCCTAAACATACCTGACTAAAACCTTGTTTAAAAGCATAATTAGGATGGAAACACCACTTTTAAGATTTTACTTTTTTTGGTTTTGGTCAAATCACCTTTTAAACAGGTGTGAGAGGTATGATAGCATCAAAATCGCTACTTTTAACACACTAAGAAGGCTTGACACAACATGAAACTTTGCTCGAAACTTGGTAGCTACCATCTCTAGATGGACCTGACCAAAAGTTATAATAATAATTTTGTTACATTAAACTATGCGCAATTGAAAAACAATTGCGCATGTTTTTCAATTGAAAAACAAACTAGCTATGAAATAGGAACTTTAGCATATCGCTACCAAATTAAATGCCATCATCAAAAAACTTGAGATTGTTGTTCAATGTCCCACTGTGATTTCTGTACCAAATTTGGCGAAGATCGGCCATTAGGGGGCCCTTTAATCAACATTTATGTGTTTTGGCCAATAACTCAATACATTTAACTGGGATAATTGTGATTACAATATATTTTCTGAGGCTCTGTACCAAATTTGTCATTAGGTGGCACTGTCGTCAACGTAGACCAGTTTTTGCCCTTTTACTCAATCAATGTTAATGGAATATTTACAACGTTGATGTACCACAGACCTTGTAGCTCACACATTGATATTTTCTGACATTTGCCTCACCATCGTTATGCTTTAAGGTCCGCTTTCCATAATGACTGTTCAAAAGTTTAAGCTTTTTTTAATATAAAGTGTCAAACATTATAGAACATATAGAAAATGTGTATTGTAATCGCATAGGCTACAATTTCTTTAAAACAAAGACAAGGGAAATTAATAACGAATGTAATATGCTTTAATTTAGTAGATTTAATTGTGGTGTTCCATCCTATCCAATGTTTACTATATTTTTAAGCAGATTATCTATGCTGTATTCTGATAAAATGCCCCTCATTAGGGTTACTACAGTATGCTGGATCACATGCCTGTGTATCTGGCAAACGTTATTTCCTGTTTGGAGTGTGCAGTGTTAGAATTAGTTTGTTGCTAATCTAGTTCAAAATAATACTACAAAACAATATCAAACATTTTCAAGAACAACTATGTATACTGTCGGCAGCAGCCTAAATTAGTGACCTGACCTGAACAGTGAAAGGGAAATGGGACAAAGTTACAGAAAACATGTTGCTAAATGTTTTATAAAATTGTTTCCTTTGGACAAATGCAGCTAACTCATTATTTGGTTCTGTTTTGTTTTATGTGTAAGCCAAAGTGTACAGACAAGACGGGCAGATATACACAAATTACTACAATAATTAATACGTAACACATGATTTTGTGAATCAATGTCAATTTTAAGCCCATTCCCTGCACATTTAGGGCAAATTAAATCAAAGATCAGTTCATTCAAATGCGCTACATGAACTGTTGGCCGCAACATAAAGTAGCGACCTAATCTGAACAGTGAAAGGGATATGGGATAAAGTTACAGAAAAAATGTTGCTAAATGTTCTGTTTTGTTTGTGTGTAAGGCACAGTGTAAAGACAAGACTGTTACACATACATAAATTACTACATTAAATTGCAAGAGGACCCATAATCTTGCGGATCAATGTTAAATTAATCCCTGTCCCTGTACAACTAGGACAAATTAAACCAAAGATTGGTTCATTCAAATGCGGTACATGAATACTCAGCCATGACTGTATGGCACTCTACCTCTGCTATCTGAAAACCTGTTTTCTGAATGACAGTTTACGGATCGACATACTATGTGATGGTATTTCATCATCTGCTTTCTTAGTTTGTAACCCCCTATGTTATCTTGCTAATGACAACTGTTTATCTTCTCTGACATTTTCGACCATTATCAAAGCACTTCTTTCAACATTTTAAAATGTCTTCGAAATATCACAGCACGTGCAAATTACTACAGACCTTGTATCTTGGGTGTTATATTTTCCAGCTTTTGCGTCTCCGCCATAGCGCCTTGTGTTCCAATTTTATAGCTTCTGTTTTTTTGGGCTCCGTGGGTCATCGGGGCGACTTGCACCAGGGGGGACATGCCAGGGACGGCTTGGAAACCGTCAAAACTGCTTGCAGTTCTAGTTTGTATTGTTTTCTTGTGAGAAATGCCACCAAACTTTAATTTACTCAGCTGAAGTGCACCTCGTTATAACACGGTACAGCTCTGCCCCTTTTGCGCCACTTTATCGTTGTGACATCTGTAGACTCTCTCATAGGGCATTTAAATACAAGCCAGGCTGAAGATCTTGTGGTGCTAATCCAATGTTTTCCAAGCGTTTTCACAGATGTTCCCAGCGTAACAACTGTCTTGGAACATGATGTGGATGTTGCAGGTGCTGCCTTGATACGCCAACATCCGGCCAATGCTAAGACGAGAGGTAATGAAAGAGGAGGTTGCTTACCTAATGGAGAACAGAAAAGCAAAACACTAACAGTGCGTGGAGCTCACTCTATTCTTGTACCCCAGCGTTACTCAAACTATGGGGCGCGCTCCACTGGTGGGGGATAGAGACATGCCAAGTGGGGCGCGACAAACGGGAGGAAATTCTGTCATTTTTGTGCCCATCTCAATTAATTCCTTTATTTATCGACCATACACTCAAAATAAAATGACACATTTAAATGTAAGCCTTAAAGCAGAATTTGAATTATACGTAATATGAAAACTTGTACAAAACAGTAACAATGTGCTCAAAAGTCGGAAAGTTCACGTTCATTTTTTACGTGTCAGTGCCGTTGCCATGACGCGTTGCTATGGGTGGCTCATTCTGACACTGCCGCCTCTATTTTTTACTTTTTGTTGTAATTATTTTGCTCATTTAAAAAATGGAATACAACACGTTTATATCAGTAATTCCATATTCATAATGTGACAAAACTATCTGCTTACAACAGCGGTCTGCAACCATTAGGCTTGTGAGCATAGCTGTACAAAATGTTCACGAGCCATATGGGCATTGTGGCTCGATGGCAGGATAAAATAAGTCAATCACAATTTTTAAACCGTTTCCATCATAATCAAAGCTATTATGCGAATGTAGGCTGGCAAGGGAGGCAGTGTCTCCTCAAAACAACTGGATGAGACAATCGATATTTAAAAAATAAAACACAAATATAGAAAAATGTGACATTACAAAGTGTAAAAATTACTCGTTTTTATAAAGTAACACTGTCCAACAGAGATATGCGCAGGTGAAGTTATGTGAGAGGAGGCAATGCTTCCATCATGCTTTGATTGGTTATGATCGGATATGATTGGTTCCTAAGCGATAATCCTCCTCTGCAGAAGCGGAGCAATTCATTGAGAAGACAAGCGACTCCACTCGCTGAGGTTTCCAGGTCAGACACTGAGATTCTGGCTTGGACAGAGGAATATGACCATTATTTTTCCCTTTGCTACATCTTATGTATGTGTGTTAGGATTTTCTGCTGTTGCTTCACTGAAAACAAAATACAGATCTTATCTTAACATTGAACATGTTTCGAGAGTGGCATTATCAAGCCTACAACCTCGTTTTGAAAAAAAAAAGTACTGCAAAACAGGCTCATTGTAGCCACTAAAATAGTGAACAAGGTTATTAATTTTTTGTCAATTTAGTTTGTTCTTCTTGCATGCAGTTTGCAAAGTGATAAAATGAAACAAAGCACAACTATTCCACAATTTTATTTTCTCAGTTTCTGAATTTTAATGTTATCAAAGGCAAAATGCAAACACAGCATTATTATTATTATTATTTAATTATAAACATAATCTTATTTCATGCAAAGTGATAATATAATCTAACTTTTATTTTCTCTATTTCAAAGTTAATGCTGTTATTTGAGGTTATGTTTTTAAAATATGATGTTAATAAATTAAATATTAGATAATATATTAAATAAATATATTCAATAACAGTAAAACTTAAAGCATAGTTTTTAACAATTTTGTTGGGGCGATTCCGGACAGGTGGGGCTCGGAACCCTTTCCTACCTCCAATGTGGGGAATGGCAGAAAAAGTTTGAAAAACACTGTTGTACCCAAACCTGATGGTACCTCTAGGTTTTGTACTGATTACCAGAGTGTAAACTCTGTGACCGTACCTGATTCCTTTCCCCTAGCGCAGGTCAATGACTGCGTGGATACCATTGGTTCTGCTGCATTTGTAAGTAAGCTGGATTTGTTAAAGGGTTACTGGCAGGTCCCTCTTACCTCTCGTGCCTTTGTGTATACACACACACACACACACACACACACACACCAGCCACATTCCAAAGGCTCGATAACATAGTGTTTGCAGGGATCCCAAACTGTACTGCATACTTATACGACGTGGTGATTCACTCTCCCGACTGGGAAAACCACTTTTCAACCTTAGACATAGGCTAAATCTCAATATCCAAACTACATACTAAAAGTACATACTGCACAAGTGGTGGTATAAAGTCCGTACTATTCAGTATATAGTAAGCAAGTATGCTAGCATTGGGACATACTAACACATCATAACGTTGCATCTAAAATTTGACCACTTCCATGAGCGATGAAGAGCATGAAGTTAACATTAAACATTTGGCACAACCTGTTCGTATTTCATTTAATGAATAAAGGACTTGTCTGCTCCAGGTATCCAACATTATTTATGATTCTGATTACTCTTTTGTACACTAATTACAATAAATATTGTCTGAATCATCTCAAAACTTTGGGAAAACATACGCTACATTGATGCTCATGAAATGTATGACACAATCCAAATATCCAAGCTTGACAGAAGGTGCCATGCAGCATAACATGATAAGTGCATGATGTATTTGTCACACTCCATGTTTACTCACTTGATAGGTAAAAAGTAAAAATTTGCTAAGGAGAGGAAATGGGTTATGTATTGGGAAATATGCTGTTACACCAAATGAATATGTTCAACAAACAATAATATGCATTCAATCCGTAATAGCTCCATAACGTAGTCTAGAAATAAATGCTGTTATATTTGTTCTGCTGAATAAATGAGTCATGCATTCCACCTGTACTGCAATTACATTTAGAAGCATCATCTATGCATAACACCGGTAAATTGAGTGGAAGGCTGTTCAACGCATTATCCTACTATTCTCTGGGTGGGCTTTTATGTAATTCTGAGAAAAATCTATTAATCTGACCATGTATGGAATGCATACATGTAAAAAACTCATTATGACTAACCGTGAACCCAAAATAGTTCAGTAGCATTACACAGATTGTACTATTAATCGTATATTCAATCGCCAATAATGGCAAATCTCTCAGGATATATCGCCTTGCATTTCTAATTCAAATGGACCACTAGGGGGTGCTTCTATCTTCTCCTACACTATAGCTCCGATTGCCACCACATTTTTAGTGAATCATTATTGGATCAAGCTTATTTGAAGTTGAACAAAACCTGTCAATCTCAATTACATTTTAAGTTATTGACCAATGAACTTTGAAAGGGGAGTGGCTCTCAACATAAATGAATACAAATCAGCAACCGTAAGGCTAATCATCACAAAACTCACTGGATGTGTTCAGATAAGTTCCTAACATATACCCAGACAGTTTTATATACCTTGACCACTAAGGGGCGCTACAAGCGCAAGATAGGTGAGTGCCAATACACAAATGTTACTAGTAATTGCATATTCATTCTCCAATCATGACAAATCTCTTAATAAGTAACTAAACCACACCCTGCAAGTCTCATTCAAATTGAACACTAGGGGCGCTTTAAATGTATAGTAACTACACATGGAATTATATAAATCAAGCTATAGATCATAAAAATGATAGCGTATGTTTTATAACAATGTTGAACCTTGTGTGAAATTACTTTGAAGTCGCTATTGAGAAAAAAGGGTTGAACCTGCAAATCGCCGCTTGCGGCTATATTTTATATTTATTTTTTACCAATGTACATGTTGGCTCCCTCTGGCCGTTAACGCATATTGCACACTGCTGTTAACAGTTAATTTATAGCATTAATAATGATTACTAAACATTACATACAATTGTATTGTTTGTTAACAGTAAAATAACTATTTGTTAATAGTGAACCAACAATTTACTAAACCTTTTTTAACTATCAATTTACCATCTATAAATTATGGTTTTTATATAGTGTTACCCAATTGACAAACTGTTCAACATGCTTACATGGTTATATAAAGGGTAAATAAAAAAAAACATTAATAATGAATTTGACATATTGAAGCAATATAGAAGATGCTAGTGTGTTTTCTTTTATATTTCAATTGGGGAAAAGGTTGCTGGTAAAATTTGGGCATCCACTGTTCATCCACCGTGAATCTCTCATAGTGGTGTTACATCCCCCAGTATAAGTATCTCTGTTGCATGTGCCCTGGTCTGTGTTGGTTTTCTATGTGCTGTGTTTCTGTCCTGTTCTGTGTGTTTGTTTGTTCTGTTCAGTTTGTCTCCTACAGGTGGTGCAGATCCAGTCATCAATCAGTCCAATCCTCACTTATCACTGCTTCCTCCCCCCGTTACCCGGTGCAGTTGAGACCAATCACAATATCTTACCATGCCCTTCTGTTTTGTATAAGCTGTGCCATTCGTCTCTCTCTGGTTAGACTGCCTGCGCGAAAGCTCTGGTTTTGTTGGCTGGTGTTGTAATAATGAATAATGTATAATGAATAATAATAATAATAATAATAATAATAATAATAATAATAATGTTTGCTTGTTGTGAATCCAGTAGTTGTTTTTAGAGGGAGAGCTTTGTTTGAGAGTGAGTAAAATAGGCCTCTGTTGAGTTGTTCTGTGGAACAGAGTTGTAAATATTCATTATTGTTTTGTTATTATTTCTGTTCTTTACTATTGTATTAATCCTTTGATCTTTTTTTACAAGGAGTGAAGAGCAGCTTAGAGCCACTCCAGAGTTTACACCGCCCGTAGGGGACTCCCTTGTATATGCACACTAGTTACACCTGGTCGAACCACCTACTGTAAGTTTGGGTAGGGCGCCTTGAAAGTGTGCCAGAAAAGTTTCCATTTGTGTTTGGGGAGATAGGACAGGTTAAGGGGTGGGGGAATATTTGTTCATTTCTTTGATTTGGTACCCACAACTTAGACAACTAAGTACTGTTTCACAAAAGGCTTTTTGTTGTAAGCCACTGTAATAAACTAGGGAGATGAGGAGAACTCCACATCTCCCTACTTTATTACCGTGGCTTACAATAAAAAAGCCTTTTGTGAAACGCAGGGATGCAAACACATGTATGGTCAAAAAAGAAAGAGGTCATTGAAACCCTCGACCCGTGGCAATTTCATTTTTATTCCGAAACCAACTCTTATTGTACAGCAGTCTTCAGCAGTCTATTTTCATTGATTTATATGATAAAAAAGGACTTCTATAAAAATAACTAAACCGGCTGTTGATTAGCTAAGCCCACTCACCAGCAGTGTTGGGGAATGTTACTTTAAAAATTAACTAGTTACTTTACTTAGTTACTTCTCCAAAATGTAACTATGTTACCTTGCATGCGTTACTTTTTATTGAAAGTATATGTTACGTTACTGCGTTTTTGGTGTGTCTAGGTTTAGTATCATACAATACTCATTAGACAAAAACGAATCAATTTATTAACCTTCCCAAATATTGATTTAAAAGTTTAATGGTAAATTAAGAAATAATTATTATTTACAGAAACAACCTGGGAGCAATTAGGTTTAACTGTCTTTCTCAAAAACAGAATGATAGAGGCTTCACCTTGCTAGTGTGTGTGTGTGTGTGTGTGTGTGTGTAAATGGGAAGGGTGTTGAACCAGGGTCCTAGTGGACCCCAATCATGGGCCATAAACAACTAGGCCACCTTGCCGCCCCTAGATAGTGATTGCCTGATCATGTCGGGTGCAGACTTGTGGTAACTACTGTCTCTGGGCATGATCCAATTGAACAATATGATCAGTCCATTTCTGATGAATGTGTGAGTGTTTGTATGTAAAACAAAATTCTTAATGTCTGAGTATGTAACAAAATTTAACTCATTAAAGAAATACAGATAAAAATATGAATTTGAGTTACATACAATATGCAATGGGATTTGACTGCTAGTAATGCTACTGACATTAATGGAGACACATGGAAAATACATTGAGCAGGCCTGAACCAGAAATATTGAGTCTAAAGGGTACAGTTTAGATCTGTTGGGTGGCAGAATAGACGCCATAGTAGAAAAAAAAAACATTTCAGTCCAAAACGTTTGAGTGAGACGAACGATGACAAGCTTTATATTTTATTCCCACTCGACAGGTGTTTGCACGTGACGCACAGCTCACAGGACACATTCATTTATCCTTCCTGCTCTTTGATAGTTTTGAAGTAATGTTAATATTTCCAGGTTTCAAAATGTAGGCTATGTATTCTTCCATTTTGCTAACCTCTAATCTGCATAACGCATTACAATTTTAAGTGCAAGATCTCTCCTTATTTTATTGGCGTGGAGACGCACTAATGAAATACGGATTTAAAAACAACAACGGATAATAAATTGTTAACTTGTTTTCTAAAACAGAAAAGGTGAAAATTTAATGTAAATGTAACTAATTTTCTCATTATAAATGTAACTGGTAACTAATTACTTGAATTTTTACTCTGACTACTGTTATCCCCAACACTGCTCACCAGTTTCTCGCCTTTCATAGCTTAAGATATGGTAACGTGGGATCTCTTGAGAAAATCAAGGACAGGGATCTAAAGTGATGAAAAGTAATGTTTGACGCAATGCTTGCGTCAAACCGATGGAGTGCCTACTCCAGGTAGGGAATGAGTCCTTAACCCAAGTGAAGGAGTTCAAATACCTTGGGGTCTTGTTCGCGAGTGAGGGAACAATGGAACGGGAGATTGGTCGGAGAATCGGCGCAGCGGGGGCGGTACTACACTCATTGTATCGCACCGTTGTGACGAAAAGAGAGCTGAGCCAGAAGGCAAAGCTCTCAATCTACCGGGCAGTTTTTGTTCCTACCCTCACCTATGG
>JACXGM010009897.1:0-26977 GCA_016801145.1 Umbra pygmaea | reverse complement strand
AGGTCTGACCAGGACTGGGATCCTAGGAAGAGTGACTTTTACAGGATTTATACAGGTCTGACCAGGACTGTATGGACAAAATCCCTATGTCAGAGGATGATCAAAAGGCATTATCTCTGCAAATAGAGGAGCTATTGAAGAGGTTCACATATTTTTGCACACATGAAATCAGAGTTTTGTTGATTAAACAATTATTTTAAATAAACAATGTAAATATATAGTGATTTTGTTTGTGTCCTTTCTTTGGAATGTCTTTATTTTGAATTGCGGTTTAGATATGGATTTAATGAAGTTATTTGGCTATTTATATAAAAATCACAATCTTTCCTGTACTATTCACAAATGTTAAAACAGCACTGTGTGTTCAAACAGCTTGAAGTTAAAAGTGACAGTTTGTACTCTCTCCTCATTCATTTTTTAATCGTATTTTCGTATGCCCTGAGTGTAAAATTGCAAATCTGAGATTTACTGTCCCAATACTTTTGGAGGGCACTACATTTCACAGTAAACATCTATTGAAATTGTAGGGTTGTGAGGTGAAAGATGTCTGCAAATGAAATTAATGCACACTAAGGTTATGACAGTAAGAAATGTGGAAGTTGTGTTACAGTTGTGTGGTCTTACAGTTTAGCAATTTAGCTACATACTTGGGAAACTGGTTAAATTGACACTGTAAAAAGTGTTTCCTGTGTTTTTAAAAACACCAGATCTCACAGCAACTCAGGCCTCAGTTTGTAACAGTCAAGCTGCTGAACTTCACGGATGTTCTGAAAAATAGCACACGACTCACTGTCCTCAGTCTTCAGTGTTACAGCTTCCTATTGCCTAACATCAACAACACAACAGTCTGCAGCATCCAAACGCTCTTACAATCAACTTGTGTTTTATGACAAACAGAAATAAAGGTAAAAATCATATTATAGTAGAATATTTAAATGTTTTCATCTGAAATGTGGCCTATTACAGAACATTACTTTCTTTAACAAAAGTATAAATAATTCTCTCTGGCACTGCATTTTACTTCAGATGAAGGTTTGGAAATACATTGGTCATTTCTACTGACACACTAATGCAGAACTACCAAGTTCAAACTACCAGGTGAGTCACAGACATGATGAAACTAATTATCCTGGTTCAAACTACCAGGTGAGTCACATACATTATGAAACTAGCTATCCTGGTTCAAACTACCAGGTGAGTCACAGACATGATGAAACTAGCTATCCTGGTTCAAACTACCAGGTGAGTCACATACATTATGAAACTAGCTATCCTGGTTCAAACTACCAGGTGAGTCACAGACATGATGAAACTAGCTATCCTGGTTCCAACTACCTGGTGAGTCACATATATTATTAAACTAGCTCTCCTGGTTCAAATTCCCAGCTGAGTCACAGACATGATGAAACTAGCCATCTTGGTTCAAACTACCAGGTGAGTCACAGAAATTATGAAACTAGCCATCCTGGCACTGACACTGATCACAATCATCTGTTGAGCACTAACATTCTCTGGTCACTTTATGCTCTCTACATCTGATGTAGCAGAACTCAAAAGCACATTTAAAAGCACATTTATGCACATTTAAAAGCAATTTTCCATGCCATAGTCTTAATATTTATTACTCCTACTGCTGTACATTTTTCCAGATCGCTGCTCAGTACATAGCGTATTATTATTATTATTACTATTTTTTATTATTGTTTTAAAAATTCTTTATACTGTTGTAATCTTTTTAAGCGCACTGCATAGATGTGTCGAGCCATGTCAAAAGAATTTCTCTGCATAGGATGATGTGATGTTATTCGATGCATATAATAAATAAACGACTTTGACTTTGGTTCAAACTACCAGGTGAGTCACAGACATGAAGAAACTAGTTATCCTGGTTCAAACTACCAGGTGAGTCACAGACATGATGAAACTACCCATCCTGGTTCAAACCACCAGGTGAGTCACAGACATGATTAAACTAATTTTCCTGGTTCAAACTACCAGGTCAGTTACAGACATGATGAAACTAGTTATCCTGGTTCAAACTACAAGGTGAGTCACAGACATGATGAAACTAGCTATCCTGGTTCAAACTACCAGGTGATTCACAGACATGATGAAACTAGCCATCCTGGTTCAAACCACCAGGTGAGTCACAGACATGATGAAACTAGCTATACTGGTTAAAACCACGAGGTGAGTCAAAAACATAAAAAATAAGCAAACTTTAAACCACCAGGTCAGCACAAATGATGGAACTAGCAATCCCAAGGTAAGTCAGTAAACAAAATGTAACTAGCTACCCTGGTTTGACCCGCTAGGCCAGTGAGCACACACAAAATGGAACAAGCCATACTGGTTTAAAGAGCCAGGCCAGTCAGCACACGCAAGGAACTAGCTAGCTGTATTGACCAAGTTTGGGAGACGAGACACCAAAACAGAACAAGTGGGTAGAAAGTGAAAGGTAGAAACAAAAGAGAATGTGCAGCTGCAGTACTCACAGGTGTAAGTTTCTGTTTGAGGCTCATGTTGAGGAGTGTGGCTGGGAGAGAAGACAGGAGAGGACTAACAGGGGAAAGTTGGTGCACTATATGCTCTCACCCTGCCCCATCCAGGCAGCCCAGCCCTTCACAGCTGGCACTACCCGCAACCCCACATACACTCATTCATATGACGCACACACAACAGTGTTCTCACCACAAACATACCGTATATTTACCTCAAACTTAATTTTGGAAAAATATCTTAAATATCTGTAGGTAAAGTGCAGAATTATTAATAAGAATTGTTGTGCTGAGGTTTTCATAGCCTGGGGGCACATTAGGCGGAGATCTGTCAATCCCACCATCTGACACTTTTCTAGACCACTGCTGGGACAGTCCATCACATAATGTGTTACATGCTATGCACAATAATCAATACCAGCAAAGATCAATGACAGGGGTAATTTCCCTATATCTGTAAGGTGCAATCGAAATGCAATTATAAGTGTGAATAACCAAGAAGCTCAGTTACATACGTAACCAAAATAAAAGAGGACATATATTGATATTATAAGATAGTGACTGCCATGATCAATTCATTTTATATTATCTCTGTGTGATTCCAAACCTTTAAACGCTAGTGTATGTTCATTCAGAAAATGTGCTTTGTAAAATACAGGGAGATGGTATGAACAACATTTAGACAGAGTGGATGAGACAGGAGGGAAAAGAAATGGATGAGATGGGTGGAAAAAGGAGAAATGGATGAGATGGGTGGAAAAAAGAGAAATGGATGAGATGGGTGGAAAAAAGAGAAATGGATGAGATAGGTGGAAAAAAGAGAAATGGATGAGATAGGTGGAAAAAAGAGAAATGGATGAGATGGGAGGTGGAGGGAAGGGAAATTTGAAGTGGTGGGTAAAGAATCCAAAGTGGAATCCAGAGAGAATGAGTGAAACCATGGAGGCACCAGTAAACATATGGGTATGATAGAAGCAGAAAACCAGCCAACTAAACAAGCAGTCGACATGGACAGTCACCGAGACATGTTTAGTCACCGGGACATGTTTAGTCACCGGGACATGTTTAGTCACCGGGACATGTTTAGTCACCGGGACATGTTTAGTCACCGGGACACGGAGATTCACCGAGACACGGAGATTCACCGAGACACGGAGATTCACCGAGACACGGAGATTCACCGAGACACGAGATTCACCAAGACACGGAGATTCACCGAGATTCACCAAGACACGGAGATTCACCGAGACACGGAGATTCACAGAGACACGGAGATTCACAGAGACACGGAGATTCACAGAGACACGGAGATTCACAGAGACACGGAGATTCACAGAGACACAGAGATTCACAGAGACACAGAGATTCACAGAGACAAGGAGATTCACAGAGACAAGGAGATTCTCAGAGACAAGGAGATTCACAGAGACAAGGAGATTCACAGAGACAAGGAGATTCACAGAGACAAGGAGATTCACAGAGACAAGGAGATTCTCAGAGACACAGAGATTGACAAAAACATGGAGTCATGAGACATGGAGAGTAACAGAAACATGGAGTCATGAGACATGGAAAGTCCAGAGACATGGCGAGTCCCAGAGACATGGACAGTCACAGAGACATGGACAGTCAGATACATGGACAGTCAGAGACATGGACAGTCCCAGAGACATGGACAGTCCCAGAGACATGGACAGTCCCAGAGACATGGACAGTCAGAGACATGGACAGTCCCAGAGACATGGACAGTCCCAGAGACATGGACAGTCAGAGACATGGAGAGACCCAGAGACATGGAGAGTCCCAGAGACATGGAGAGTCCCAGAGACATGGACAGTCAGAGACATGGACAGTCCCAGAGACATGGACAGTCCCAGAGACATGGACAGTCCCAGAGACAGTCACAGAGACATGGACAGTCAGAGACATGCACAGTCACAGAGACATTGAGAGCATGTCCAGGCTTCTGCTGTCCTCTACTTCCATTATCCCTAAAGGCCAAGGTCATTGTCAGCGTCAGGCTGCGGAGGGAACGCTCGATACCGCCCTGCTTCCAACAACACCCCCCTTTGAGCATCGCGTTTCATAACTGCCACCTCTTGACCCCTCCCACCTCTGTCAGCAACACACACCCACACACACCAGAGGGTTGAGAACAGCTGGAATACTGCCATCACTTAGATACAGTACCTGGGTAATTATCCTGGAATTAGAAAGAATAGCTATTGAGTAGAGGAAGTGTTGAGAAATAAAGTTGTTGAGTAGTAGAAGTGTTGAGAAGTAGAGGTATTGAGAAGTAGAGGTGTTGAGTAAGAACATCTCAAGCCCCACATAGGATTCTCCTATTGACTATAGGAAAAACAATACAAAACAGGTTTTGCCTCCTTGAAGTCTAATCATTGACCATGACTTCCCTTTTAGAAAGAACAGTTCAAACTGACAAATTTAAATGAGAAAGCAACAGGCCTGGGTATAATTCCAATGGCAATTCAGCAAGAGCACTGAAATTCTAACTCCAGTCTACATGTAATAATGAGATTGTAATGTTTTGAGAAGTCAGGTGCAGGTTTGGAAGAAGTAAAGAGTCGTCCATCTATTGGTCTGATTGATTTTTCCACTGGTAGAACTAGGAAGGCCATATGGACTGCACATGGGAGCCAAAGTAAAGGTCAAGGGGCAAGGACACAGCTCCCTCAGAGGTCACACAGAGCAATGCTAATGTTGGAATTAGCAACAAGTCATTGAACTGCCAATTCATTAGTTATCAAGGCAATTCTGATTAAAATAGGCATATCTACTGTTAAAACTCATATGCTGTATATTTACTTCACAAACATACCTTTAGTATACCACAGGTGTCACTAGTATTGACGAGTCCATACACGAAGTCTCAATGTGTGGCATCATCTGACATGCTCTAAATGTTCCACAGACGTGGTTCGTTGTGCTAACAGACAAGTGTGTGGATTGCTCACTGTTTTAGTGTTCCTGAGACACTGATGCATTCCAACTCAGTCTTAAACTGGCATTCGGTGATGATGTATTGTTTGACAAGATGTTTGACTGGCACAAGTGTCACACAGGAAGGGGAGGTCCTTGTTTAACATTTAAAAAAAATACAAAAAAGCAGATAAACAAAATATTGGTTTACATATGTTTCCTAAATGTAGCCGCCAACATGTTTCACATAAGCATCTCATCTTGAAACCCTAAGCCCAGTGACATCGCTTTCGTACACTATTAAAGTCGATAGACACTTGAGAGCGTTTTTCTCCCGATATGTACTTGCTAGCAGCTAATTTTTGGTATCGTTGAAAAGAGATTCTGCTGCAAATAGTGAGTGGTAGAATGTCTATGAGTTCATCAGAGCCATATCATGTCTCAATTTCGGTCGACTATTTATTTTTACAAAAAACATCACAGACATGACAGCGAAAATGACAAAATAACAAATCTGCAATGAGGAAGGACATCATTCTGCACAAAAAACATAATTATGGTGAAGAGGGAGATGGCTGGTATTATGAAAATGTATAGGGAAATAGTGAGAAATATGTACAACATTTTTATATTTACCTGTTTATATGTCCCCAAACATTGTCACAATTATTCAGTCCTAGACGCATGCCAATATGGATTTTACAGCATTATTCTTAATGGTTTACATGCACGTACCCATAATAAACTAAAACGTGAACATATATGTTTGTATTTTTATTTGGGATATAATTGGACATAATACATGAAATAAATTCTCAGAATGTTGTTTTCCATTTATTTATGTTGTAGTCAAGAGTCTTCTAAATCCAAACCATAAGGTACTTCACTATAGGCCAAAGTATGACCCTTTCAGAGGCCAATAAGTCAACCTTGTGCCAGGCGGACTTCAACCCTCTTAGATCATAGGTCTTCAACCCTCTCCTCAGGGACCCCCAGATGTTCCAGCGTTTTGTTCTAGCCCTGAAAAGGCACACCTGATTCATTAATGAAAGGCTTGATGATTGGCTGACAAGCCTAATCAAATGTGCCTGTTCAGGGCTACAACAAACTCTGGAACATCTGGGGTTCCCTGACAAGGGGGTTGAAGGCCTATGCCTTAGACCTTCTAAATAAAAAAAATATCCTGTCTGTCATTATTTGACAATTCACTATACTCATCATGTGGCGGGCACTAGGACCTGGGGGAGGTTGATCTAACATTAATATGGCATAGCCTACATGGTGATTAGAATTAACACTGTTGTTACGCATAGTGACTGACTTTCTGTGGTTCTTTCTGACAGGACTGAAGTGAATATAGCTTCCTACTATGTGCATTTTTGGTATGTTAGGGCAGATAATAGAATAATTATATTACTTATTTACAAAGAGTATTTATATTATTTATTTACAATTAGTCATTTACAATAATTACTCTTTCATTAGTCTGTAAGCTAGCTATCAAGGTAACAATATTTGCTTGTTAAATCTGCAGTATGTAACCTTACTGAAAACTACACAAAAATACAAATACAATGTTTTAGGACTAGTAAACATTAGGCATTGGATCCAGGTGTTGAAAACATGAACTTAAATAATACAAAATGCAGACAATAGTACAGTAGCAAAATCGACATTTCACAATATCTAACTAGAAATAAATGCATATTATGGATAAAATAATAATGTGTATTGTCACAAACAAAACATACATAATATCACAGTAGCCATAGATGATTGTTTATAAACAGTTAATCTATGTGAAACCAGAACATTAGTGATTATCAAAATGCTATTGTATATCCCTTAATTCCTAAACCTGGACCTACTGAACTGTTGCTATGGATATATATTCTTCAAGAGAGGTGTTACTAACAGCTCTGCCGAAGATAAGTCAAGTAAGAAACAAGGAGTTTTCCAGTTCAAACAGACAGATACAAAGTTTAAATGGATTGATCACTCATTAAGCCTAGAGTTATTGTACATTTTAGTGTACACTGTGTGCACAATTATTAGGCAAATCAGTATTTTGACCATATCATCATTATTATGCATAAGTTCCAACTCCAAGCTGAATCAACTGGAATGCTTATTGGATTTAAGCATGTGTATGTGTAATTGTTTTTATATTTAACCATTTTTTAACCAGGTAAGTTGACTAAGAACAAGTTATTATTTACAGCAACGACAAAAAGATGCAAATTAACTGCCAAAGATTTTAGAATACTCAAACGTGAAGCTACCAGTAACCCATTATCCTCCAGTGCTGTCATATTCCAGAACTGCAACCTACCTGGAGTGCCCAGAAGTACAAGGTGTTCAGTGCTCAGGGACATGGCCAAGGTAAGGAAGGCTGAAACCCGACCACCACTAAACAAGATGCATACGTAACACTGTATTTGGAGAGTCCAAAAATTGTACCTGTAGATGCTCTACAGATTATCTGCAGAATATCAACAACATTTTAACAAACTACCTACAAACCCTAACCTTAACCCTTCCCCTAATGTTAAGCCTAACCTTAACCATTACCGTAAAACATATTCTAAATGTACCCCTACCCTTTACACAATTAGTTGCTTATCAACAGATGGTCATATCATCAACAAACTATCTGTAGAGCAACAACAGATGGCATTTCGGACTCTCCAAAAAAAAGTGTAATTGACACATAAATTGAAACGTCAAGACTGGGCCAAAAAATATCTGAAGTCAAATCTTTCAAAGGTTTTATGGATTGATGAGTGACTCTTGATGGACCAGATGGATGGGCCCGTGGCTAGATCAGTAATGGCCACAGAGCTCCACTTCAACTCAGATGCCAGCAAGGTGGAGGTGGGGTACTGGTACGGGCTGGTATTGTTAAAGATGAGCTAGTTGGACCTTTTCGGGTTGAAGATGGACTCAAATCCAACTCCCAAACCTACTGCCAGTTTTAAGAATACACTTTCTTCAAGCAGTGGTACAGGAAAAAGTCTGCATCTTTCTAGAAGACCATGATTCCTATGCAGGACAATGCTCCATCGCATGCATTGAAGTACTCCACTGTGTGGCTAGCCAGTAAAGGCCTTAACCCCTTAACACAGACTGTCGCTAATTTGCATCAAACCCCTTCCATTCCGACTGCAGGCGGGATAGCGTGTGTATTCCCCCAATGCTGGTTTCTTTACATTCAATACATACCTAGGAACATTTTGCACGCACTGGTTTCTCGTAGGACCGGTCAGAGTGTCACAAAGTTCTAACAACTCTGTGATATGAATAAAATCTACATATCTGAGATGGGAAAATGTGTTTTAATTTGACCATTTTGTAAAAGAAATACCATAAATGCCTGCTAATTTGCATCATACCTAAATGTATATCTATTCTATATGCTATAGACAAATTAACAATCTCAACCTAATTTAGCATCAGCTTAAAGCCAGAAACACACACCTCTCTGAACAGTGTCTGGGAGGCTGTGGTTGCTGCTGCACAAATGATCGTCAACAGATCAAGAAATGCTTATGACTGTTATTGAAAAGAAGGGTGGCTATATTGGTCAATGATTTGTTTTGAAATATCAGAACTTTTTTTGTTTGTTTATAATTCTGCACACATTGATATTCTCCAAATAAAGCCAAGACCTTACTTTAACTTTCTTAACTATTCAGGTTTGAGGTGTATGTACATTGTGGATTGACCAAAAGCACTGTACAGTAGTTGTTCAATAATAAAATGAATCCTCAATAATACAACTTGCCTAATAATTGTGCACACAGTGTAATAACAATAATTGTCAAAACAGGCAAGAATGAGGGTGCTGGTCTGATGGAGGTTAGTCATCAACTAGAAAGAAACTGGAAGATGTTTAAGGTTTTAGTTAAAATTGGGCTGTTTTTGATGACATCGACCTAACATGCTCATGCACTGAGTGATATAGCAAGACTGGGTTTCACTCAATATATTTTATCACATGTTTGGACTTATCTTGAAAGGAGAGGCTGAGGGAGTGGGGAAAGTAAACATTTTGGGGCCATCAAAAAACTCCCGAGGGAGCATGCCCTAGACCCCCCTAGTATAGGCTTAGCCCCCCTATCCATAAATCTCTAGTGACATCCCTGCCTAAGCCAAAATCACCACAGGAAGCAGCCCAGAGTACACTAGCAATCTACAATTGTCAAAAACCAAAAATAAGAAATACACAGAACATCCTGTGTAGATAATAGTTTGCGTGCCATTCTTAAAATCTGATGCTTTAAAAGAGAAAGTTAGACAATGACACCAAACTCCGGCAAACATTTTTTAGCAGAAGCCCAAAAGACCTGCTTTCAGCTACAGTGAGTAAGTGAGAGTAAGTGTAAAGACTAACTCTTATTTCTGTCTGTGTCATGGCTCAGGCCATCAGCTGTCAATCAGCGCCTAATCAACTGTCTTGTCTTCCGTTTACCAGCCTCAGCTGTCAGTAAATCATTCATTGGTGTATTTAGGTTCTGTGTGTGACTTATGCAATTGTCAGTTATTGTCTCCATGTAACAATAAATGTCATTTTTTCCAAGTTGGTTGTGAGTATTGCAAAACTTGTTATTCTTGCTCTCTTAAAGTAATTTCTTATTTGGCATTACAGTTGCCAGCATTATAGTCCAGCCAGTATTTGGTGATCTATAGCGAACTACAAATGAACAGCAATTCGCTATTCCTGTTGTCAACCCTGTTGACACTTTCTTGTTCTTTTACTATTGATAGGTATGTGTTTGGATATGAAATGAATGAATGAACATTTTTGCTTTATTCCACAAACTACTGACAACATTTCTCGCAAATTCCAAATAACTATATTATTCAGAGCATTTATTTGAAGAAATTGACAATGGTCAAAATAGCTAAAGATTCAATGTAGGTAGACCTCGAATACTGCAAAGAAAATAAGTTTAAATATATTTTGCTAATAGTTAATTAATGAGTTAACTTAACGATTTCAGATTTTATTAAACTGTGAAATTGGCTGACAATAAATGTTGTTCTGTAAATCTAAAATGTTTTCCAGAGAGGAGCACGTGGGGTCCTAGAGTAGACAGAGCCATTGGAGTTTGCAAGAAGGTCGTTGGGAGTTTTTTCCCGTAGCTGGAAAATGAAGTGAGCACTTTGTGATGCCCAAGATCAGCTACAGCTCCCAGAGCATAAACTCAACACAGAATCACCAACAAGATTCTTATTCCAACATGGCAGGATATTTATGTGCTGGAAGCACTTAGTCCTCTGTCAAGAGTTTACAGATGCTCTTTCCTAAAATGTTCTATATTTTCTATAATGTTCTATACATTTTTTATTTCCCTGTAAATTGTGGACTTCGTTTACATTGTCATTTGTCAACAAATTTATATATATTATATATATATATATATATATTATTTAAGATCTGATTTGGAAGTGCACCATTTGGGCAGATTTTCCTTTGTATTTTTGTGTAATCTTTGTACTGGGTACTTGAAGTTAGGCATTTGTTCAATAAGGCCATAGGTTGTAAGGCAATAAGGCCATAAGGATATGGTTGTATGCAATATGTTACAGAACAGAGGCTTTTGTTTATTATTACGATGTAATTTGCTTGTATGCTGCACAATTTACATTACAGCAGAGTTGTACAACTGAATGTTTACTCTGAGTTCAATGTTCCTACACTAGTTCAATTAGTATTTTGTATGTCTTTTAATAGTTTCTACTTGAATACTTACATTTTATAGAAAATAAATAAGAACTGTTTTCATTCAACATTGTGCCCATTATTATCATCATCAGTGATTAAGTAACTCAGACTTTTAAAAAACAAATTTTTAAAGGATATCGTCTAATTATCATTATTGTCAAAATCAACCAAAATATTTAGATTTTTTGTCCATATCGCAGTTAATAGTCGTGTGTGCTCATGTCGGCGGCTGTCCATTTCCTACGGTTCTGATTTCTGAAATGCAACATTTTTTGACTTCTTTATTATTTAAAGGGCGTGCACACCTGTGAGCACCCACGGAGGCAAACATAAATTGGCGCCTATGTAAGGCAATAAAAATATGATTTCCATACTAAGCTCACTGGCTTCCTTTGTAAAAATTGCCATGCACCGCCACTGTCTGTGAGAAAGAAGTATCAGTGAAAACACCAACAACCATCAGAATGCTCGGGTGAAAATGTCACAGTCTACGTTCCTAGACGACTGCAGCAGCAGAAATACAAGGGTTACACTTCAAAATGCAAACCTCTGAAAAAAAAACATCAAATACAGAAAGGCCAGAGTAGAATTAGCTAAAAAGTACAGAGATCTGCCAGTACAGTTTTGGAACATAGTTTTATGGATAGATGAGATCAAATTTAATGGGAAAGCAAAATATTTGGCGAAAAGAAGGAAGTGCAGATGTACAACGCATCCCATCTCATCTGTGAAGCATGGTGGAGGTAGTGTCATGGTATGGGCATGCATGTCTTTATTGGAACGGGCTTGCTCATCTCTATTGCTGCTGTAATGAATGATGACAGCAGAATGAATTCAGAAGTGTAAAGAAGCATCTTGGCTACCAATTTACAATAAAATGCCACCCCTGAATACACTTGCTGAAGAAGAGACTTAAGTCAGAAACCTTTCCAAAAAAACAACAGCTCAAGCCTGCTGGAACTTGGCAATGCTCATTAAAGGATGAGACGAGAGTTTGTTGATGTTAACCCTTTGAGGATATTGTTTAAACCTTCGATTTCTGCCTAGAATTACAGACCCAAATCAAATTGAGCATAACTCTGGACCTGAAGCACAGAGAAGTTAAATTAATGTAGGAAAAATATAACACCTTTCCTATATAAGGACATCTATCCCTATGAGGTTAATAGGTAGCAGACTCACTGCTGTTAATGCATGCAAGGGATTTGTGACAAAATACTGTATTGTCCCAATACTTACTGTTGGCTCAAATTAATTGCTTATGGATTGCACTGTATATTTTTTAGGGGTGGCACGGTTCATAAAACCTGTGGTTCATATTACGGTTTTACGGTCACAGTAATTGTTGTTTCGGTTCTGTACGGTTATTGTTGTTATGTTTTCTTTTAATCTTAACACTGCAGCAAATATATTCCAGCATTTGATTATCCACAATTTAGGATACAGTATTAAAAGTTAGTTATATCATTTAATCGTGCACAAACGGAATTTGAAATATTACAGAATAAAAATTGAAATATCTTGCATTTATCAAACTTCCAACTTCAGTGTAGCTTTTACATAAACACACGTGACGTGACCTGCAGCACTCCACACTCCACAGTTGAGGAGCGATCCGCTCCGCTCGCTGCATCTCAAAATCTGACGAAAACCTTTAAACTGACCTTTGTCGATCTGAAATAAGGACAGATTTAGCAACTTTATGGCCTATTACTCGCTTAAAATGTTTTCAGAAACACGTTTCAGTTAACTATTTTTGTGAAACATGAGATCGTATTTAGAATGCCATTAGAGTCTATTTTGAAATTCGGGAGCAGCTAGACCCACTTAACACGTTCGTACAATCAGCTGCCATGTGTTGCGTTTGTCACGTTCATCCAACTTTTCATTTCTGATAAGTGTTTTAACATAGGTGTTGAAAGTGTTCACAATGGAAGTAAGAGGTTTGTGCACATTAGCAGTGTACCGACGAACCGTGCGACGCACGCACACACACAGAACCAAGACAAGCAAACCTAACGGTTCGGATGTTTTTTCATGAACCATGCCACCCCTAATATTTATTACTTTAGTTGTTAATGGGAAATAATAAAAATTACACAACATGCACAAACTTCTTACATTTAAAATTTGAACTATTTACGAGGACCTAAATAAACAAGTCTTAAAGGTACAATATGTAGTTTTCCAAAACAATAACAAAAGACGTCCTTTGCATTAAAAAAGCAAACATCATTATACCTATATTATATATATTTCTTAGTTGTGTACTTACATTTTCCTAAATGTTTCCACCAACTTTCAAACCCAGAGAAATTTGTAATGTAATTTGAAGACACGGGACGTTTCATTTTGCCTTCCGTCAATGGAGTCATATAACCTTTGACTGCTCTAGTTGCGCTAAGCTCCAGGGAACCGCCAAACATAACCTGAATAAAGATATAATATTTTTAACAATACATTACTTTGTCAGTGAACATTTTTTCTGCCAGAGACACTAGATTGGAAGGTTGTGATTGACAACGACAACAAAACTCATGATCCCACGCTACTTACTGACGTCATCCAAGTACATCTTTTGCTATTGTTTTGATTGAGAGACCCCTAGTGGCCAAAAACGACATATTGTACATTTAATAATAATAATAATAATAATAATAATAATAATAATGAATTCTACTTTTATAGTGCTTTTTTCAAGGAACCTAAAGCGCTTCACACAGTGAGGGGGAAAGCCCAACTCAAACCGTAGGACAGGCTGAAAAACGTAGCATGGCCAGGTTGACTGTTTTTGTGTTTGAAGTATATTACACTAGCAAAACAACAATAAAATAACAATGGAGAAAATCAGTGAGAAGAAATGACGATTTAGATCCGAAAAAGCAAATCTACTAAAAGTGGGGAAGATGATGCTCTGGCAAAGACAGGTGAACATTGGTGCAGTTTGCTATTCACGATGTAGGAACTCCAGTATGAGAGGGGTTTAAAACAGCGATGGGGCTTTGACAGTAAACTGACCTAACACAAGCGACAGTTGGGTTTCGGGGAAGAAGTAATCCACGTTTCTTACCTGTGTGACGTGAGTGACCTTCTCTGTGACGTCTCGGTGGCGGTCCTTAACTTTGCTGGGTGCGATGATCTCAATCTCAGTGGGCGAGGGCTGTCTCAAGAGGTCAGTGGCGAAGGTCAGTGTGAGGGATTTCCGAGTGCTGGTCCTGCGCCGCATCAGGTCTGAGTCTGAGGTGGAACTCAGGGTTGCGGCCTTCAAGTCTGCACACAACAACACTTGTCACTTATTACAATGTGCATCTATGTGTTTGTACGTATTAGTTCACTCACATTTACATGTTAAATCCTTTAGCTAAGCTGATAGTGAAAGACCTTTGAAAAGGGGCTGCAACAAACCTCTATGTCAAAGGTATAAATCTAGACCTTATTAATAATATGGTTTCTAAGGCATTGCTTGAAAAAGTGTCAGGGTGTGTTTGGTGGAGATGATGGGAAGCAGACAAAGGTTGTAAAGGTGTGGGCAATAATCTTTACTAAAGGCCTGTACCTACCAGGCAAATAAACACTTCCCTTAAGCGCCACAAGAAACAGAGAGTAACTGAAAACAAATGGGCTGGTGCACATAAACAGACACACTACTAATAGTGGAGACCGATGAGAAATCAGAACAGGTTGGTGTCCTCACTCCGTCCAGGGAGTGGAGAGGTGGTGGCTGTTAGAAAACTGGGGAACTGGATCGTTGGATTGGGAGAGGGTGCAGAGCCGGCCGTGAGACTACCCACCCCCACCGAGGAGCAACAGCAGCCATGGAAGCACCTCGGGGAGGACGAACCCTGAGGCACCAGGCAGGCCACTCGGGGTGGCGACGATAGAAGTTCTGGATAAGGGAGGGGTCCAGCATCAGCAGATGGGACCCAACTCCGCTATTCGGGACCTTAACCCTTCCAGTCGATCAGACACTGCATCTGAAAAAATGGTTTACAACAACCAGAACGGTAGAATGGCCATCTGACGCAGGGAGACGGTGACGAAATACATTGACAGATGGGTCCACGGCCATCATGTAGACATCAATGCCATTGTATCGATGCTTTGATTCAGGGCAGTGGTTCTCAACCTTTTTCCATCCAAGGCCCGCCCGTGTACAATAAAATATTTCAGGACCTCCTTTACATAAGACCGAAAAAATTAAAACTGCACATTTCTATTATGTTTATTAAAAGAAATTGTATTGGATTCTATCATATAAAATAATTTTTTCTTCAATCAACATCATTGGATTTTTCTGAAATGTGATCGAGAGGAGAATGGATGGTCACAAGCAATAAAAATAAGCTGAGCAGCTAGAATTTTTGCAACACGAGTGGCATAAAGTCACCAAACATCATGTGAAAGACCAGTGAGGAGCATGCAAAGACATATGAAAACCAGTTATTGTTGTTTATTCCAAAATTACAGTGTTATTCCACCAAATAATAAATTATTCTTAAGTTAACACATTAGTAGCCAACAGCCTAAGAAGATGCTCTGCCCCAGCTGCAGAAAACACCAGCAGCCTAGGAAGAGGCTCCGCCCCCACCTGTCAAGACAACACCGGCAGCCTAGGAAGAGGCTCCGCCCCCACCTGTCAAGACAACACCGGCAGCCTAGGAAGAGGCTCCGCCCCCACCTGTCAGGACAACACCGGCAGCCTAGGAAGAGTCTCCGCCCCCGAACCAGCATCAGTGCATGCAGCTCAATACACCTGGTCAGCTGCCCGCCCACTTTTTCAGTGCCAGCTGCACGTCATCCTGTTGCAAGTGCTGGGAGCTCTGCCCCTTGGTTGGCGGCTCTGCCCTTGCACCCTTCCCTTTCCTGTGCCGGTGGGTGGCGTTCCGGGTGCCCTTCTGCTCCCATGGGGCTGCATTTGGGAGCTGCACCTTGGCGGGTGGGGCTCTGTCACAGTTCCATCCTGTGGCCAGGACATTCACTCTCTCGTTTTCGATCCATGGACTTCACACTTGTCTTTGTCTAGCCACTAATCATGATCATTACCTACTCCTTGTCTCCCAATTAGTGTTAGTATATCTGTTCCCCTCTGCTCCCTGTTTGTGGTGTGTCATTGTTTCCTGTAAGATGCCTCCTGTTATTATTTTTGACTGGCGTGTTTATACTGCTTACCCGTTTCGTGCTACGATAAATGTACAGTGAGTATTTGCTGCCTGGATCAAGTTAGATCTAATATCCTCAACTCTGTCTTGTCCGTGTAGTGCTACCAGAGGTCATGTTAGCTTTCAGAAGTCTACGTCTGAAAATGCAGGCTCTCCAAAAATCTTTGTTTTAAAGATTTTACCTGCATTCTAATTTAATAAATGAACGTGAGTGTACCCGCTACTCTAGAATGCAGGAAATATGACTTGTTATTTTTATTTATTATTATTTATTTATAACTTACTCTGAAAATTTTTTATTTATAAATAACAAGTTACAGTAATAAAATCTGAAGGATAATGTAGTGATTGTTCTCGATCAGCAGTGATAAAAAATAAGTGTTAGGAAAAAAATGCAAGCGTCAACAAAACATCTGTCATTATTCATTGAGTAATTACTAATTAGGAGATCTTTTTCTTCGAATTTCATCATATATTTTATCCATAATATTTTGGTTTATCAAGGTATTTAATCAAACTGGGGATTGAAAACTGTTTTTTAATGCCGGTGTTGCCGCTAAAGCCTCTAAATGTCGTCTGTGCATTTGAATACATTTGAGGGCTGCAGTGGAAATTCGACTCACTCACATTTGTTTATACTTTAAAACTATTGTGACTGCTCAAGACAGATTCACACCTTATTTTTATAAATCATATTAACCGACAAGATTACATTATGCATTAAAGCTGAATACTTTAGTTCTTTCATCCAACCCTCTTAGTTTTACTTTTAAGCGGGACAGAAAATGTATATTTTTTTAGATCTAGCTCACATCATTAGGACAAATAGTATTTACTCATACATTTTTTATATGAATTTGCCAGTAGGAAAACGTCAGATTACTAATAATAAGCACTTAGCTCGTAACTACATAGACTCTTCTTCAACAACGGATTCAACAACTTAGCATAAATTTAAAACCATAGCAAAGCTATGCTATGACAGATAAATGATCCTTCATTTTCCCTACTGAGAGACATGACAATTTTTTATTTGTATAGTCAGTCTTTTCAGTTAACTCTGTGAACAATAAATAGTTAGAACTTTATTTATATGAAATCTCAAGGCCAATACACCCTGCTTTTTCAGAACGCATGACAAATAATTATTTCTGCGTTTTCATTCATTTTTCTGCATAAAAAATGCAGAATCCTGCGTTAACATGAACAAGGGCCTAGAAACAATGATACAGATAGGCAATGAGGTCCCCCCCAATAATAAGAACATTTAGTGAAAAAAAATGGTGCCCCCCCGAGTATCAAACTTGTTCCTGCTCCCTGGTTACGTTATTGTACAAAGGGCATTTGACCTGAAGGGATTCATCTGTGAAACCCGTCTCCTGCTCTCCGATATGGTCAATGATCAGTGGACTGTGAGCTACCGCAGTCATAATGATTTTTATAGGAGTTTATTATTTTGGGATTTCACTGTCACCCATTCTGCTACAGTGCATAGCCTCATGGCTCCCGTTCCTTGTTTTTGTGTTTCAATAAACGTGAGTAAACAGAAGATCCTTTGGAATGAGGCCTTATGATGCTCATTCCATGCTTATAGATGCTGTATAAGTGATTAAAATGGCCCCACCCATCATCCGGATGCTGTCATTGGCACATAGAAACTGTCAAATCGATAATGATTTAAAAGGCTCACAAAGGAATTATGTAAACACAAAGTATTTATTCATTTTTTGTAAGGATCCGACAGTAGGAAGCAGAGATCAGGAAGAGCGGTATGTAGAGGGAGACACAGATGAAGTTTAGTTAGTTAGTGTTTACACCAAACTCTTTCCTAACATTAAGAAATTAAGAAAATATTCTGAAAAGTACCATTTGAATCAGCTGGTAGCCTACGACATTTTCCCTCCACACGTTGTCATGACATTTACATTATTTGGGGGGAGTTCTATTAACCTCTATTAACCTGTCTATTTCGCAACATTAAACATTCTTAGAAAAAAACTTCAACCAGCCATCGATGCAAATGGCAATCATAGACTAGCAATGGTTCCTTGATTATGTCCAGTGTTTCTTCAGTGTCTCTGGGGCTCCTCAAAGGATTTCTTATAACAGAGTAGGTGAGAAACCTCCTGCTTATACCTATGACTAAGATACAGAGCAAGATAGTGTGCAGAGAGGTGTGTTGTTGTGGAGATGCATGTTATCCTCTCTACACAGCCCCACACTCACACAGCCCTTAACCCATTCTATTATTTGTGTATTGAGTGAAAAATGCGTGACTGGGTCTGATATACCCTTCCAGAAACACATGCACACACACCACCCAAGCTCTAGGCTAAGAGGCATTGATTAGTGACCCTACTGCTGCGCATGCTCAGACTGAGCTGTCCTGGATTTAGGGGAATCTAGACAGCAGAATACCTTCAACAGGTCCAGGTAGCTTTGTCTTTGTTTGTTTTGATTCAAATGGAACTATAAAAGGAGACAGTCACATTTCTTGTCAGAGCAGTTGCAACAATGGCAATAGACCACACATTTGACTGGGAACACACACACACATACACACACACACACACGCAAAACACTCACTGCTGTTGGAGCGTGGGTCTCCGCAACACTCCGCCCTCATGCTGTCGAGGTCGTCCAGGGAGGATGCTCTGCGGAGGCTGTGGAGGCTGCAGATACTTTCTCTGGAGCGACTCCGGGGCAGGACCGCCCTGGGGAGGAAGGGGCCGCTGCGCTCCAGCCTTTCCGACAGCAAGGACAGCCGCTTTGGGGTGGAAGGGTCTACAGGCAGGAGGGACTTACGGTCCTGCTCAATAAGAGCCTCTGTCTCAGACTGCATGCAGCTCTCTTTGGACAGGATACGGAAGTCCTTCAGAGGAACCTCCTCAGTGTTAGGCTTCATTAAAAACAACACAGAGGTCGTAGGTCACATACCATACAAAAGCTTGTGTGAGGTAGACTTTCTGTATTAGAATATATGACACAGGAACTGAGATATTCAAGATTTATTTAGACATATTTAGTTGTTTGAAGCCCTGTGTGTGGTGCGTGTGTTTGTCTGGGAGCCTTACTTGCATGTAGTCCACTACCACCCCTTCAAACTGCTCTTTGGAGAGAGAAGTCCGCCGCATGGCGCGCAATGATGGCAGCCTCAACTTCAGCCTGTGATTCCGCCCTAAGAAACCCCAGAGTTCTTACTGTATACTGTACACACAGTGAAATTTAATTGAGGAGAACATGCTCATATTTGGTTGAAATGGAGGTAATGAAACGGTATCTTACAATGGGTTTAATGTGTTTGACTCCATTTCATTTACTCCAGAAATTAATGAGCCCATTCTCATCAATTAAGGTTCACCAGCCTGCACTGGTATACATTACTTTAGATTAACACAAAACCACTACTCTGAAGCAGGCACATTTTGTATGCATTTAAAAAGCTACACTCAATGCAAGGCCAACTTTCTATACAATACTAGGATTTACAGCTAAGCCAGTGATGATGTCGGATATCTGTTTGTTTGAAGAGAAAACAGGGAGATACCGGAAGGTTGTGTTAGGAATCCAGCTGTCCATTTGGACGAGCATCCAAGTGTAAGCTTTCTGCTATGTTGGAGAGGTGAAGGAGCTTTCAATAGCGTCTCTTTATTCAGGTCACGGCCTTTTGTCTCTTCCTCTATGACTGTGCCTTTCCTTTGTTCCAAGCCTTGCGTTTCTCCGCACGCACTTTATCAGGCATCATAACATTGTACATTTGCACATTGTCGTCTGTTCATATTCTCTGGTTAATGTTCAAACTGAACGGCATACACATAGTGTAGCTTCTACATTACTTCTATTCGAATTATATCAACTGGATTTCCTGTCTTTGCAACATGTCTACAGTATGTTTACATGCATTGACAGTATGACCTAGCAACAAAACTAATATTTGTGGTAATCATTTCTTACTGGTAGTAGTAGACATCCTCTTACACAAACACACGACAATACATCTGTCCCACTCGCCACACTAACCTGCCCGTACCCAGCCTTGGGCCATCCTCTGTCTCAGACCTGGTTTCCTAAGGGAGGGGTCAATGATTTCCTGGAAGTTAAGGATGAACATGATGACCTGTCCCTCCTCGTTCTTCACAGGGACCACATCAATCAGACTGGGCCTGCATGTTCCTGCAAGTAGGGGAGAGAGCATTACACATCTGGGCTCAAAGGTGACATTACACATCTGGGCACAAAAGTAGCATTACACATCTGGGCTCAAGGGTAACATTACACATCTGGGCTCAAGGGTAACATTACACGTCTGGGCTCAACGCTAACATTACACGTCTGGGCTAAACGGTAACATTACAGGTCTGGGCTCAATGGTAGCATTACACTTCTGGGCTCAACGGTAGCATTACACATCTGAGCTCAAAGGTAGCATTACACGTCTGGGCTCAACGGTAGCATTACACGTCTGGGCTCAACGGTAGCATTACACATCTGAGCTCAAAGGTAGCAATACACATCTGGGCTCAAAGGTAACATTACATGTATGGGCTCAACGGTAACATTACACATCTGGGCTCAAAGGTAGCATTACACTTCTGGGCTCAACGGTAGCATTACACATCTGGGCTCAAAGGTAGCAATACACATCTGGGCTCAAAGGTAGCATTACACGTCTGGGCTCAAAGGTAGCATTACACATCTGAGCTCAAAGGTAGCATTACACGTCTGGGCTCAAAGGTAGCATTATATGAGCACAGATGTGTAATGCTACCTTTGAGCTCAGATTACACTTTCTAATCGGTTAGGTATTTTAAGTTTATTCCAAGTGTTTGTAGCTGTGGTTCATTGTTGCTTGTCATATGTTTGGATGTCTGTGTTAGTGTTGGAAGAAGTATATTTGCATTTGCTGTTTTTCCCTTCCTGGCATATTTATTTTATGCGTGTTCTTACACATTAAAGTACTTTTGATTTTCACCATTAAACCTTCGCGCCCGTTTCCCATCCTTTCAACCAAATGGAATACAAATGTGACAATTACACTGTTGTAGACTGCTTTATAACATCTATTATACATTTTACATTTTCATTTACATTTTAGTCATGTAGCAGACACTGTAATTTAGTGACTTACAGTGAGTGCATACATTTATTAGAAAGTGAAACAACCACAACTTAGTAGTAAGAGCATTCAACATTTGAAACAATGGCAACAAAAAAAGTGCTAGAATATACTTTTTTTAAGAAAACAGTGGTAGACTTTAACTCATTTACGTATTCAGTGAAGATTAAGGTTTCCATTTGTTTCCTGCAGATGGGTAGAGGCTGTTTTCTCCTCCAGTGGAAGTTCCACTATTGAGGAGCCAGGACGGAGAAGAGTTTTGACTGCTTAGATCGGGAGCTGATTTCCCCAAGGTGTGGGGCGGTCAGGAGCCCAGATGTGGCAGAAGGAAGAGTCTGTGTAGGGATGTGGGGTTTGAGCATTGCCTGATAGTTGTGAGGAGGAGCACCATGGCCTGGTAGTGGGTATGAGTTTCAACTGGGAGCTCGTGGAGTGTGTGTGCAGGAACGAGTCAAGGCATTGATGTGAGCAGAAAATGAGAGAGTATCATCTAGGGTCACGCCAAGATTCTTTGCACTCTGGGATGGAACTGTGCAGTTCTCAACTGTGATGGACATGTTCTGGAGCAGACAGGCCTTCCCACGGAAAATTATAAAGCGTAACAATAATCATATATTATAAAGATTTTTCAAAGCCCTATTCCTATACACTCACCTACAGGATTATTAGGTACACCCTTTCAATTTCTCCTTAATGCAATGATCTACTTAACCAATCACATGGCAGTTGCTTCAATGCATTTAGGGGTGTGGTCCTGGTGAAGACAATCTCCTGAACTCCAAACTGAATGTCAGAATGGGAAAGAAAGGTGATTTAAGCAATTTTCTGCATGGCATGTTTATTGGTGCCAGACGGGCTGGTCTATGTATTTCACAATCTGCTCAGTTACTGGTATTTTTACGCACAACCATTTCTAGGGTTTACAAAGAATGGTGTGAAAAGGGAAAACCATCCAGTATGTGGCAGTCCTGTGGGCGAAAATGCCTTGTAGATGCTAGAGGTCAGAGGAGAACGGGCCGACTGCTTCAAGCTGATAAAAGGGCAACTTTAACTGAAATAACCACTCGTTACAACCGAGGTATGCAGCAAAGCATTTGTGAAGCCACAACACGCACAACCTTGAGGCGAATGGGCTACAACAGTGTTGCCTGGTCTGATGAGTCTTGATTTCTGTTGAGACATTCAGATGGTAGAGTCAGAATTTGGCGTAAACAGAATGAGAACATGGATCCACCATGCCTTGTTACCACTGTGCAGGCAGGTGGTGGTGTAATGGTTTGGGGGATGTTTTCTTGGCACACTTTAGGCTCCTTAGTGCCAATTGGGCATTATTTAAATGCCACGGCCTACCTGAGCATTGTTTCTGACCATGTCCATCCCTTTATGGCCACCATGTACCCTTTCTCAGACGGCTTCTTCCAGCAGGAAAATGTGCAATGTCACAAAGCTCGAATCATTTCAAATTGGTTTCCTGAACATGACAATGAGTTCACTGTACTAAAATGGCCCCCACAGTCACCACATCTCAACCCAATAGAGCATTTTTGAGATGGGGTGGAACGGGAGCTTCGTGCCCTGGATGTGCATCCCACAACTCTCCATCAATTGCAAGATGCTTTCCTATCAATATGGGCCAACATTTCTAAAGAATGCTTTCAGCACCTTGTTGAATCAATGCCACGCAGAATTAAGAGAGTTCTGAAGGCGAAAGGGGGTCAAACACAGTATTAGTATGGTGTTCCTAATAATCCTTTAGGTAAGTGTATTTGTTAATATTAAGTGATTCACTTAATTACAAACAATATAGTACGTATTTACAGGCATTGAAGTGCAATCATTCATTTTGATATGATCATTTTAAACAACGATTTCAAAATATAACAAATTTGAAAAGGTATATTACATTTATAATAATCATCTTCCACCAGACAGCTGGTAATACTGTGACCATGACATTGTCATTGACTAGAAAGGCCCAGTCCTACCACTAGCTAGGGGCAATTTAAGCCAATAGTGGCACAACAAGATAAAAATAGCCTGGAGCAGACATACCATGCACTCACTGTTGAATACTGTAGCTACAGCTACTGTAACCAGCTTCATCACTTCTAAATACATAGAACACATGGCACATACAGCACATGGCACATTACGAATGACATCCTCTTGCACCTACATAACACAGGTGTGACTAATTGTCCTAAATACCACCCAACAGTATAATTGGTTAGTTGATGTTTTCAGAGGGGTCCATTAAAAGGGGAACAATGACAAAAATTTTATAATTTGTCTATGTTCGTAAATCTTTTGAAGTTATTATTTCACTCTTGCACATCAGGTAGCTTTTTCACTCAGGGAGAGCAGGGTTGAGCTAATTCGAGTGCTACAGGATAAGGTTCTATGGCTTTGTTTAGATTAATGCACTTGATAACATTTTGTGAAGCAAAAATCATGTGTGAAAAACAAATGTTCTTTAACAAAGAAAACCCCAAAATTGGGAAGCCCAATGGCTTTTGGTACATAACTTGACATTTTCTATAATAAAAGTCAGTTGCATGGTTTAAAATGTTTACATTACATCTCTCAAAATGCAGACTTCTTTTTCTAACTTCACACTTTGCCAAAAATATATTCTGGATCAGGGAGGATATCAGATTGAGAACATTTAATTGATTTAATTGTATTTTGTGTTTAGAAACTGCTGGAGTATGGATTTAGAAGACTGCATTTTTTGACATTTTGAACGTGCCCTTTAACTAGCACTGGGCTGGGAAGAATCATGCGTTCTGTCTTTCCTTCCTAATTTCATTGACATAGATGTCAGAAAAGTATGATTGATTTTGGGGGTTTCTGTGTAAAAGAACATTTGTTTTTGAAATAACAATTATTTGAGATTTGCTCTGCAAGTCAGTCTGGCCAAGATTCAATTTCAAGCCCATTTCCAATTTTTCCAAATTAAGGCACCCATCACAACCGTTGACTCGGGCTTTACACGATGACGATGTCACAGCTATATACTGTCATTGGTTAAAGCAGACAATAACAACGATGGCTGCCGCAATGGAACATCCGGAATATCACTCGTTCGAATCAGCCATCACGTCTGTTTTAAGCGATTTGAACGTTTCCTTTTTGTTAAAAATCCGAGCAAACAACACTCGAAGCCTTCATAACTAAAAAAAGATGTTGCGGTCTTGCCGACTCGATTCGGCAAATGTCTGATATATCCAATTGCCTCGAGAGGCATTTGAGCGGCGTCTGTTGGTGACACCCCTTTGAAAATGGGCTTTGAATGAACCTTGCCCAGACCCACTCTCAGTTACAACTCAAGGGTCTGGTGTCAACCAGGCTATGAAATACATGAAGCAAATAATTAATTATATGGTTGAGTAGATGTCTGGAATCTATTTTTTATTTAACTCTTGCTTGCCATGTTTCATTTGACTTCAAAGTAGACTATTATGTTAAAGATTTTCCTCTTTGGTTTGACACTAGATGCTTCACATTTGAGGGCTGTGCCGTGCCATACAACACATATCCCCAGACCACTGGAAAGCAGACAAGAGTCGGTCCATGTTGGAGGAGATAAATACCTACATGTAGTACTCATTAAGACCAAACAGGCTGGTAGGTTGGGTTATGAATGGAGAAATTCAAACAGACAATGTTAGTTTGTTTCATTACTTGAGTTGACGCATTTCCTTGAAGATTCTAAATGAATGTTTGTTCATTGATATTTATTAAACATTGCTGACATTGTGTCTACTGCTGCAGCCGCTGTCTCTGTGCACAAAAAATTCTGTCAATTACGTCACGTGAGGTGTCGGTCGTTGGTATCGGGGGATTTATGGGTACAGGTACAAGTACAAGAGCTTGGTATCGGGCCATCCCTACTTTTATCCTTAATATATCATAGTAAATAATATCGAACTGGGGATTGTAAACTGCATTTTTGAATGCCGGTGTTACTGGTAAAGCCTCATTATGTGCATTATTGAACCATTCGAGTGCTTCAGTGGCTTTGACATTACAACACTCATTTTCATTGGTTTATAGTTTAAAACTATCCTGACTGCTCAAAAGACAGATTAACACCTTATTTTTATAAATCAAATTAACCAACAATATTACATTATGCATTACAGCTGAATACTTTAGTTCTCTCATCCAACCCTCTCAGTTTCACTTAAGCGGGACACAAAACGTTTATTTTTTAGATCTAGCCCAAATCATTTGGGCAAATGGCATTCACTCTTACATTTTTCATGTGATCTTCTAATAAATTTGCCAGTATGAAAAATTGCATTGGTCATCTCTAAAATGACGCACGCACGCACGCACGCACGCACGCACGCACACACACACACAGAGGGGAGAGCATGTTTGATTTGCAGGAACAGACTTTTTATTAACTCTGTGAATAATAAAACTTAGAAATGGCAAATTTTAATGGAATTTCATGGCCATTACACCTGCATTTTCAGAACGCAACACAATATTTTTTCTGGTTTTTCATTTATTTTTCTGCATAAAAAACGCAGAATCCTGCATTAACGTGACCTCTGCACAGTGTATCAGCCAGCCCTCCTTAGGTCTGACTTCAATCTGCTAGCAATGTGGACTAAAAATAGAGATGGGGGAAAGTGAGAGGTCTGTCTTTCTCACACACACACACACACACACACACACACACACACACACACACAAACACACACAAACACGCACGCACACATGCGCACACACGCGCACATACTGTGTCCATTCATACAACCATACTAACAAACAAACAAGTTCATTACATTATTTTACATTAATGAATAAAATACAACTACAGTATCACATTTCCACTTTCAATGCGTAAGATTGACTCCAATTAAAATGCACGCATGATATTGTGCACAATGTTGTCAATGATGGTATGCATTAGTAGGCCAGTTGAAATAGACAATGCATTAAAGGGATTTGAGCTGACACACTGATATTTCCATGACAACATGCTGTCTACAACAACACCCAAATGACCACGGTAACAGCAGGACATAACGGTTTGGCCCACTGTCCTGTGTACAATAGACAGACCATTGGAGAAAGATTGGAAAGGGGCAGGAATAAACATGTTTAACATGACCAGGACAAGACAGCGGTCTCCTCTCCAGACCAGTCAATAAGGAAATGATTGTCCACAGCATCTGCCTCCAGAGTGCCCTGGGACTTTCAGCATTATTTAGAGTAACTGCCTGTTGAATGTCACACAAAGTATTGTGTTAATATTTCTGAATAATGTTGTTGACTTGTCCTATGACTCTATAAGTAAACCTAGTTTATCATCACAACTCCAAGTCAACACCACCTTCATTCTGGTAGATACCTCACATTGGTCATCTCTAAAATCAACACCACCTTCATTCTGGTAGATACCTCACATTGGTCATCTCTAAAATCAACACCACCTTCATTCTGGTAGATACCTCACATTGGTCATCTCTAAAATCAACACCACCTTCATTCTGGTAGATACCTCACATTGGTCATCTCT